>JASDQU010103678.1:366180-406474 GCA_032191745.1 Picea mariana
ACAAGGATAGTAGAGAGAGAGAGAGAGTGAGAGTGTGAGAGGGAGAGAGAGGAAGACAAAGAGGAGAACAGAGAGACATACAAGACATATAGTGGAAGGGATGGGGAGAGAGAGAGTGTGTGAGACTATGATAGGGGGAGAGAGAAATACAAAGAGGATGGGTAGAGAGAGAGTTTGTGAGAGGGAGATAGCGAGAGAAATATAAAGGGGATAGAGAAATAAAGAGGGTCTTAGAGATAGTGAGACCGAAACTAACAATGAGGAGAGAGAGAAAGGGTGGGAGAGAGTGGAAAGAGGGAGTAAGGATAATATGGAAGGGAAGGAAAAATGAGTATATAGAGAGAAGGGAAGGGGATAGAGAAGGAGTGGGTGTGAGAGTGTGAGACATGGCATGGAAAGTTATAGTTGTAGTTCTTTCCATGCCTTACGATGTCTAGGTTTTCCATCTCTAAGTCTTTCCATGTCTAGGTCTTACCATGTATAGGAGTGTGAGAGGGAGACAAAAGGAGACAGAGAGGGTGGGTAGAGAGAGAGTGTGAGAGAAGGGGGGGTAGTGAGGGAATGTAGGTAGAGAGAGGTAAAGAGATAAAGGGGGGAGAGTGGTGGAGAGAGAGGGAGAGAGATTCAAAGTGTGGGAGGAAGAGGAGTAGATGTAGGGGAGAGAGAAAGAAAGAGAGAGAGAGAGAATGTGAAATAAGAAATAAGATATAATAACACTTCACATTCCTAGACTTCATGCATGTTCATAGAGAACATGTGATATATAAAGAACATGTTTGCATTCATATTTCACGTAAACTCTATTAAGAACGCATGCATGTGCTTTTGAATTCATTTTTTTTTGGTAGGCATTAACAACTTTAGTATAGTGTATGCTTACTTGATTGCTTCAGATTTATGTTTGGGATGAAAAACCTAATGGTTTTGTCTATAAATTGATAAAAACGTCTAGTTTTGTGAATACCTCTCTATATCTTTGATTTTGATGTTCTTTTTCTATAGGCTACACATTTCAGTTGTTGACAAAACTACAAACATAGATAGATTCGACTATGTCGATTCCGAATATATATATATATATTTTCAAATTAATACTGTTTACTTTTTTAATCTATTTTTTTTCACATATATCAAAATACTAGAATACATACCTCTCTTATTTATGCAACTTTTTTCAGCTTAACCATTTCTAAAATGTGTTATATTTCTCACTAGAGGAGACCAATATCTATGATATATATAAAAAAATCCTTTTGAATATTGAATTTCATAATTATATATATATATATAATTAATATTATAAATTTCAAAAAAATACACAGCACTAGAAAAATAAGCTCTCTACGATTATACAAGTTTTTGGAATGAAATTCCGTTGTTAAGGTACTCAAGTCTTGTACAAACAAAAACATATACCTTATATTTTGCTAGAAAAATAACATACCACTTTTAGAAAAAAATCAAATTTCACATAGGTATTCACAATTTCTATGAATAAAAGTTGTTTATTCAAAAAATTGATAATTCAATTTCCTATGGTTTACAAATTAAAAAATTCTTGATATGGTCTCAAATAGTCTCCTAAAATGTGGTAGTACCGCTTCAATTATTTTTTATGGTATTGGGATTTCTATGACCCAAATTGGATCACTATCTGTATTATAAACATGATTGTGGAAATTTCATTTTTATCATTCTATATGTAGATGATGTGTTATTGTTTGGTAATTGAAATGATGTGATTGTTGATTTGAAGTCTCATATTTTAGCACAATTTGATTTGATGGACTTGAAGGATGCAAATTATATCTTAGGAATGGAGATTAGGAGAGATAGATAAAACATAAGCTTTGGTTGAGTGAGAGTAAGTATGTAAACTAAATGCTACGACATTTTCACATGAAAAATTGTAGGGCATGGAGTGTTACAATTTCTATGGGAACTAACTCTTCAATTGATCAGTGTCCTACAACATCCATAAAGATGGGGGATATGACATTTATTCCTTATGATAGTGCAATTGGTATTTCAACGTATGTTATTGTTTGTACTAGACTAAACATTGCCCAAGTAGTAGGAGTCTTGAGTTGATTCATGACTATTTGCAATGGGAACATTGGGTTGTAGTGAACATGGTCTTCATATTTTTGCAAGTTACTTCTTAATACTCTATTCACTGTCGTAGGGATGTCTGAAGGGACCCATTTTTACTGGATATATAGGGTTATGTGGATTCTAATTGAGCAGGGTATGTAGATAAAAGGAGATATATGAGCATACATGTGTATTGATTATTTTTTGTCATAAGTTGCATAAGAAAGTGACAAGTTGTAGTCTTGTTTTCCAATATAGAGGCAAAGTATATTCCAACGAATCATACCTATAAGGAGGCCATTTGGATTAAGAAATTGTGTTTGAAAGTAGGGTTAAGTTAAAAATAAATTACAATTCAATGCCATTTTAACAATGTCATTTATCTCTAAGTGGGTGAAGGTGAACAACTCTCGCTCTAAGTTTAGGGTTCGATTTTAGCCGCTTCCATGACTAGCCAGGGTGGAGGGGAGCCGCCGCCCCCTCCCTCCCCAATCTCCTCCTTTCATAAGCTAGTTGCAGCTTGCAGCAAGAAGCTCCCTCCTTCAGAACCCCCAAGCTTCGTGAGGAAACTAGACATCATACCGGAGATTGAACTTCCCCCGGACCAACCAATGAAGGTCGCACTATCCCTCTCAGATCGCGATCTGGTAGGTCAGTTCATGGGACTCTGGCCCTCATCTAGAACAACAAACAAATGGATTCAAAGGAACTAGAGGCCGCTGATAACAAATAGTGTAACGTGCTATGCGGTTGGGAGAGGATATTTTATCTTTGAATTCATCTCTCAGGAGGACAGAGATCTAATCTTTAGAAATGGACCATACCTCATGGGCACACAAGGGCTCTATCTGAATCGTTGGACCCCAAGCTTTGATCCAGCCTCAAAAGTGCCAAAAGACGTCCCTGTTTGGGTCAGACTCCCGAACCTGCCAATACATTGCTGGAATCCCTCGTCACTCAAAGCTATCAGAAATGGATTGGGACATTACATCGATAGAGTGGACCCAAAAGACCAGTACTCTTGTGAAAGGATCTGTGTGGAAGTTGATCTGGAGGTAGGTTTTCCAGAAGCGGTAAAACTAAAAGTAGGGGATTGGCAACACTTTCAAAATCTTGATTATGAGCAGCTCTCTTTCAAATGTAGAGGATGTCCTGAATACTGCCATTTCCAATGAAACTGCCCAAAAAACCTACATATAGAGAAAGCAGGGGATCAAGGCTGGAAACAGGCTCGGAAAGGGAAACCGAAATCAAAAGGACCAAGAAGTGAAAAGTCAACACCAATGCAAGACAAGAACCCAGGAAGCAAAGAGATGGTTAACAACTTCAATATTTTGGCCCTGGAAACTGGAGGTGAGACAGAAGAGCCGAGCAAAGATGCCCAAGGGGAAGCAGCAAGAGGTATCCAAACCCCTGAAGATAGAGAAACTCAAAATACAACATAAGAAGAGGAGCAAAACAAATCCCCTCAAAGAATTGGGGTGACTCAAGGCATAGAGGAAATGGAGATCTCGTCCGACAGTGACTCGGAAGGAGTAAGTGAAGCCTGGGCCACCCCAACGAAACCAGGAAGAGGCAGGAAATCCAAAAAAGCAGAAAGAGATCAGGAAACCTACAAAGACATCCTAAAAGGTGCACAGCCAACCATCAAGAAATTGATCAGTGTTCGGCAAACAAGGAAGCTATCCAAAGCCTCACAAGGAGGCCACTCCCCCCCCAAGGTAATTAATGAAGTTAACCTCCTAGAACTGTAGGGGTTTTGGAAGCAAAAGGAAAGAGGAATCTCTCAAGGATATTATCATAGCCTCAAAAGTGGACATCCTACTCCTCTAGGAGACCAAGATGAGTCAACAAGACTCCCTCAAAGTTTCAATGAACATTTGGAGAAACATCCAAGGAATAACCGAAAATGCCAGAGGTGCGTCAGGAAGGCTCTGCACCTTGTGGAACACCACTAAAATAGAACTGATCAGCTCAGACACTTGCATGCACTGGATTCACACCAAGCTCCTCCACAAAGATTCTGGATATCTGGTAAGCCTCTTTAATATCTATGTTCTGCAACATATAGAAGAAAAAAAGAACTATTGGGAAACCCTCCAATACTTCTTACAAAAACATGATCTAGAAAATATCATTTTAGTAGGGGATCTAAATGTAACCCTGATCCAAGAGGAAAAAAGAGGGGGAACCATAGTAAGAGATCCAGCTAGAGAATGGGTGGAAGACCTAATCTTAGTCTGGGATCTAATAGACATCAAACCCACCAAAGGCCTCTATACATGGACCAATAAAAGGGTAGGACCGGGGAATATAGCTGCCAGGCTGGATAGATTCCTTGTCCAAATCTCCTTCTTGACTCTTGGTCTCATAGCCTCTTCAGAGATCCTCCCTCACAGCATTTCAGACCACAAGCCCGTCTGCTTAGAGTTTAAAACCAATCAAGGCCAGGGACCCATCCCTTTCAGATTCAACCCATCCTGGATCCAAGACAAAGACTTTCTTCATCTAGTATCCAGCTCGTGGACAAGCATGTTCAAGGGATTTGCTTTTTATGTTTGGGAAGAGAAGCTGCGAAGGATAAAGACTGCTCTAAAGTCCTAGGAAAAAGGCCAAACAAACCCAACCACCTCCCGCAAAGAAGCCCAAAAGCAACTTGAGAACCACCAGCTGGAAATGGAAAACAAAGAGATCACACAAGAGGGTCTACAACAAGAAGCCTAGCTCCAAAGACAATGGCACAAAGCCTGTAGGGAGGAAGAATGTTATTGGAGGCAAAAATCCAGAATCCTTTGGCTAAAAAAAGGAGATAAAAACACTAGTTATTTCCATAAGCAAGCAGAGGCAAGGAAGCATTATAAAGCAGTGACAGAAATTCAGGTCCAAAATATTACAATCTCAGATCCAGAAGGCATTAAACAAGTAGCCTTTGAAACCTTTGAAACCCTCTACTCAGAACCGCAAAGGGCAGACATTGACCCCCATCGATACCCTCTCTCCATCATTCCAAATCTCATAAAGGAGGACATCAACATCAGCCTGATGAAGGAAGTTTTGCAGCAGGAAATAAAGGAGGCACTGGATCAAATGAATCCAAACAAGGCTCCAGGACCGGACAGTTTCACTGCCAGATTCTACCAACAGTGTTGGTGGATAATCAAATCTGATCTCACAAAAATGATAAGGAAATTTCAATTGAGCAGTAAGCTAGGAGGGAGCACAAACTTGGCCTTCCTGGCACTTATGCCGAAGTAGAAAGGAGCACTCAACTTCAACCGCTTTAGGCCAGTTTCCCTCTGCAACACCAGCTACAAAATCTTCACCAAAATTATAGCAAACAGAATGAAAACAATCCTCCCTCTTATCATCCCAGAAAACCAGGGAGGCTTCGTCAAAGGCAGACACATTGCAGACAACATCATCCTAGTTCAATAGGCCCTTCATTCTAGTGTTCAGAGGAAATACAAAGGTATGATTATAAAGCTTGATGTCGCCAATGCCTTTGATAGAGTCAATCACATCTTTTTATTTGAAGTAATGGGAAAGTTTGGTTTCAATCAGCCTTTTGTAAATTGGATTAAAGCATGTATAGGTTCACCGTGGATAGCCCCCATGGTGAATGGAAGAGTAACAAAATTTTGCAAGCCTCCAGAGGGTTAAGGAAAGGGTGCCCCCTCTTGCCCCTCTTCTATGCAATCCAAGCTTCTGTCCTAAGCTATTAGTTGGAAAACTCCCAAACTCAGAACAATCTACAGGGTTTAAGAATAGCGCAAGGGGTGAAAGACATAAATCATGCACAATTTGCGGATGATACCCTGCTGTTAGGTGGTGCAAGCCCAATAATAGAAAAGAAGTTTAAGGAGGAACTAGATGCTTATGTTGTAGTTTCAAGAAGTGAAATAGGTCAGGCAAAAAGCAAGATTTATGGCTGGAATATCACACCTAAAGAAATGATGGGAATAACTAGAGTTCTGGGGATGGAAGGGCACACCAACTGGGAGGCCTTCAATTACCTGGGAATCCCTATTTTCAAAGCTGCCCCAAGAACCTCACAGTGGAACCATCTAATTGACAAACTAAAGAAGAAAATTTCCACCTGGGGGGCGAACTGGCTAAATCTAGTAGGGAAATTTGTCCTAATTAAGTCAGTTCTGGCTAGCGTAGCCATCTATCAGAGATCATTGCTTCTAGTCCCCGGCTCCATAATACAAAAAATTGAAGCAATGAGAATACGCTTCCTATGGGAAGGCGAAAAGCAGACAGGCAAGAAAATGCACCTGATAAACTGGGAAAAAACCTCTAAGCCTCTCTTGGAAGGTGGACTCAACTTAAAAAAAACCCGAGTACAGAACCTGGCCTTGGGGGAAAAGCTTCTCTGGAATATCGTCACCGGTGAACCAGCTTGGAGCAAAGTAGCACTTTGGAAAAAATATTTTAGGGAAGCAAGGGAATGCTGCATAGAATATCCTTGCAAGGAATCTAAGGGATCCCCTACCTTTACCCTCTGCAAAAAGGCCATGCCCCACTTCACCCCCCATCTAGCCTGGGTGCCAAGAAATGGAAAGAAAATCAAAATCTGGCAAGATTCAATCTTAGGAGATCCTCCTCTATACCTGATACATGATCTACGACACCTCAAAGACTAGATGGAAAGCCAAAATTTAAAGACTCTCTTTGACATCTCAATTTGGGGGAATGACAGGTACAAGTCGTGGCAAGGATGGGGAGTGGGCAACATGCCCCCGGATTTAGAAGGGGACTGGAGCACCCTTAAGCTCTGTCTTCAGGGGAAATCCCCCCTCAAAAAAAAAGGGAAGGATGAGAGAGGCTAGGGAAAGAACGCCAAACCATACACCACAGCTAATGGCTATTGACTCACTATAAATTTTCCCAACGTCCCACCTAATCCGATCATTTGGAAAGCTATTTGGCAGTCCAATTCCATTCCTAAAATTGATATGTTTATCTGGACTCTTGCCCACAATAGCATCCAAACAAGGGAAAGCCTCCAAAGAAAAGGCTGGGAGGGCCCCTACAGGTGCCCTCTTTGTCAACAAGCTGAAGAAACTACAGATCACCTCCTCCTCAAATGTGTCTACTCCAAAGAATTCTGGAGGTTGGCAATTGGAACTCAAACTGAAATCAACCACCCTCAAGACACCAACAGTCTTCTCCAACATTGGGATTCCCTATACCTGTTCAAGAAACAAAAACGAAGCCATGCCTTTTCACTGTGGAAAGTCCTCCCAAAGTTCATCCTATGGAATCTATGGCTGGAAAGAAACAACAGAATCTTCAGAGACAACAAAAGGAGCATACCCATAGTGGTAGCCAAAATTCAAGCACTATTCAGAGAAAGCGCCCCTTACTTATGTCAATCAAAATACAGTGGGAAGCTAGAAGAAATAGAAGAGTTCTTGTTGGATCGGTTTAAAATTCAAAGTCAGAATGGGATCATAGCTAGCCCCCCAAGTCAAGAGGATTGGGAAATCAAGAAAGGAAAACAAGATTTTGACAAATGGAAAACAGAGAGAAAGGCCTATATCCTGTCCTTCGACGGGGCCTCAAAAGGAAATCTGGGCCTAGCAGGTGGAGGAGGGATAATTGAAAGTCCCAATGCAGAAACAACGATAAGCTACGCCCTGGGTTTAGGTATTGAAATGAATAATAGCGCAGAAGCCATGGCACTGTGGCAGGGACTGAGTCAAGCCAACAAGCATGGGGTCTAGAACTTGGTCATAGTAGGAGACTCCAGAATGGTAATCAGAGTCATTATCCACCGATTTAAAACCCAAAGCGCGAAACTCAACAACCTATTGGACAAAATCCATCTCCTTCTTGGGTGCTTCAGCTCATATAAGATCTACCATGTGTTAAGAGAGTTGAACGAGAAAGTGGATGTTGAAGATAACAAAGGTGCCCTCTTGGCGTCGGAAAATTTGAATCTTAATGGAACATTGTCCACCATGGAGTTTCCGTGAATCATGAGATACAGCCCACACTCAATATGCAAGTGGAAGAGAAGGGGAAAAGGACGAAAGAGAAAGCGCTCAGGCTCAGTCAGTTCAGGGCCACGCTATTGGGTGAAAGGGACAAAGGAAGGTACCATGCGCAAGCGGATTTCAGACAGGGAAGTGATAGAGGAGCACGTCGACCATACCTCTTGGATTTAGCAAATTAGGAAGAAATAATGAAGGCCAAGGAAGGTGAGCTTAAATCAAAGGCGCAACCACAGGTTCAAGTCATTCCTACGCATAGCTCTCCTGTGAATTCGTCTTGGAAGAATCAGGGTGCACGAAGAAGGGGAGGAATCAAGAAATGGAAGCAAGCTCTAGTAACAAGCCAAGCATGGAGGAAAGGCTGAAGGCGATGGACTCAATGCTGGAGAATCTAAAGAAAATGTTACAGTTCCAACTGGATTTTCTTGAGAATCTGGATTCAGAAGCAGGCAGATGGATGGAGAAGCTGGAACAAGACATCACCACTACAAAGTTTGGATTTACCGAAGAACTGAGCAAGCTGCATCAAGAACTCAAGAATCCAAAGAAAGAGTTCGAGGAAAGAATCGGTCAGCTGGAAATGAAAATGTCCCAGCTCAACAATGAGTGGAAGCAGGATCCCAAAAACTAATCCAGTCACTCTGCCTGAAGCGAGCTTCCCTCTTCTTCAACATCTTGACATTTTGTATAGAAGTCAAGGCTGTAAATAATTCTGTAATCGTTGGTTTAATGTTAGCTTCTGTAGGTAAGGGTTCAAGTTTAGCATATTCAGGAGTACTGGTAAGCACCATACTGGCAGTTGCTCAGTGAAGCAAATCCATTTTGTAAATGCACCAATGGCTAGTCCACCTTTTAATATAAATTCCACTATCCATTCTTGTCAAAAAAAAACAATGTCATTTGTCTCCCTAAGGACCAAACCATTTATGTGAAAGCAAAGCATATAGATATCCAATAACATTTCTTTATGAACATGGTAGAGGATCTTGAAACATGATATTATAGAAATTCAACACTTGGGGAAAGTGTTGTTTTGAGTCTATAGTCCTTATGCCCCCTAGCAATTAGCTCACAGCTTGAAGAATTATCCTTTATACCATTGCAAGGTATATGACAAGTGGGATAATGTTGGAACAAGTTTGTCATATACCTTGCACTCCTATATTGGAGAAGGGAATAAAGGCATAGCTATAAGAGGGAATAAATGTAGAAAAGTGGAAGGTAATGAATGTAGAGCTATGTTAGGGATTAAATGTAGAGCTATAGAAAGTAATAAAGAATAACAATTGAAAAGTAAGTAGTAGCTAATAAATGTATATATCACTAAAAGGAAATGACAATTTATTGAGCCTCGGTGTTCACTCTTGTTGAGAACACATAGAATGTGTGATGCATTTTGCCCATTTAGTTTGTGAATAATACATTGAATCTGCTTTAGATTGTAAGATTTTTCTTTCATAATTGTTATTTGTTATTTGTTATTGTTATTTAATAACTGTATGCTTATGTAA
The DNA here is from genome assembly GCA_032191745.1 of Picea mariana. Classification (NCBI taxonomy): domain Eukaryota; kingdom Viridiplantae; phylum Streptophyta; class Pinopsida; order Pinales; family Pinaceae; genus Picea; species Picea mariana. Next base: position 375,785 of record JASDQU010103678.1, read on the forward strand.
TATTTATTATTATGGTATTGAGCGCCTTGCACTAATATGTTCCATTATAAAAAAACCTTCAAAATGCTTTGAAACTAAGTCTACAACGTTTCAAATAAGCAAATAAGATACAATTTACATTTAAAAAGTTATCATTCTGATAGTCAGTTATATACAATTTACATGTAGAAAATTATCATTCCAATAGACAGTTATACTGTCATATGGAATAACCGAATTTAATAACGTGACCGTATCAAATATCATAACATTATAGAATCTCTAGCTCAGTAGAAATGGCTTCTGTTGAATAGCACTTGAAAGCTAGATCTTCAGTCCTGATGCGTGTCCGATTGAAATTTCTCGTCCAGTGGCTTCGATCTCCACTTATGTTCATGAAAAGTCTACAAAGACGCTACATGTTAGAATGAATTCGAGGGATGGCCTACTTAAATTACTAACATATATAAGGTTTCCGAGATGCAAACAAGTTTAAATCCGTTCGATATTCAAATTCATATTGGAATGAACATGAAGGAAGAGCGGGAAAGTTGTAAATATAAACCAATATGGGCCATTCTTCTTACATTAATACTGTTATGCAATGCCTACTCTGTCATATCTCCGTAAATACTATTATGCAATGCTTACTCTGTCATATCCTAATCTATTATATTATATCTGCTGATGTTGAAATTTTATATTATATTATACTTATATCCTATTATATTATATTATATCTGCTGATGTTGAAATTTTATTTTATATTATACTTATATCCTATTATATTATATTAAATCTGCTGCTGTTATGGCTTGCAAATCTTTGGGAGGAGATTCCATGGCTTCTAAAAAAAGTATGAATTCAGATTGTATCAGCTGATCATGCTGAACAATGCAGCATATATGCAGTCATTGTCAAAGAGCTTCACGGATCCTGAGAACACGCGACACAGACTTTTCACAAAGCTTGGAGAGTTGTCCGTCATACTCTCGAAAGATCCTCACAGGAAAATTTCACGAGGAAGCTGTCCGTAATACTCTCTAAAGATCGTTGTAAGAAGCTCACGCGAGGTAGCAGAGCGCGCAACGCTCGAAAGAACGAGGAAAAAGAGAATGCAAAAGAAGAAACCTTAAAGATTCTTGTAATTTTCAAGAATCATCAAAGATTTACGAAGAAGAGCTGCAGGAGGCGGGAACTCTTGAAGAATTCAAAGAATTCGTTCAAATTCGCTAAAGATTCCTACAGAAGGCATAATCGTTTAAACATTTACGGGAAATCGCTCAAATCTGTCAAAGATTGTAGCAGAGAATGAAGAACTCGTGAAATTCTTTCAAATTTTTGAAAGATTCACGAATCTTTCTTCCACAGGAGTAAAGAACACGTCTTAGGTGCAAAGAACCGCCATTGAGGCTGTAAGATTCGTCCTGCGAATGGATCCAGAGCGAGAAACCAGTTCAAAAGGGATGAAGAGAGTGTGGAAAAGACGAAAGAATTTCAGCCGTCAGATCTTGCACAGAGGACCGACAGCCGTTAGATCAACGAGAAGGTGCACGAGGTTTAGTCCTCTTAAGAGCATAGTATAAATTTTTGACTTGTGAAGTCACGAAATCCTGACATCATCTGGACCATTCCTCAAGAACCACATGGTGATATCTCGGCATTTCGCTGACTCGCAAGGTGTAAAGGTCAGAAGACTGCTGTGAGAATTTGTGAATCACGAAATTCCAAGTCATTCTGGACCGTTGGATCGCGAAAGATCGTGAGCCGTCGATCTTATCCCATCGCAAAATCACGAATCGCGAGTTGGACAAGTGAAGGACTGCTCTCCAAAACTCCGATACACGAAATCGCGACATCACTTATCGTGAACTCCCGAGAGGACTTCTGATCCGTCCATCTCAGAGGACAGGTGGCAGTAGATCCGAGTGCCGTCAAATCAGCATATCAGAGTTCACGGTTTTGAAAGACCATCACAACAAGAGTTCTAAACTCGCGAAATCGCGATTCATGAAATAACAATAATATCTCAGCCGTCCATTTGTTCGGACATGTGGCGGACATAAAGGAAACTGTCATCGTTTCGACCATCGCGGTTTCAAGTTGTCAGAGAAATTTGGAGTCGCAAGTCGCGAATTCACGAAATGATGAGGACCGTCCATCTTGAGGGGATGCGTGGCGTCAATCCGAGGACACGGAAAAGTCCTGAAAAGGAAAGGGCCATCGGCACATCGAGATTTAGCATTTTCACGAATCCTAAGGACAAGAAACACGAGCATTTCGGAACTGCAAAGTCTGAAATCCCGACAGGAGGAAAGATCTGTTTTGGGGCCCAGCTGATGTCATCTCGTCAAAACAAGAGATCGGGAATCTCCACGGTGAAAACCCCGAAGCAGCCTTGAGCCGTCCATTTGTTGGGCCACGTGGCGGAAATTGAGGCCTTCGAAAAAATTCTGATAGGAGAGTGCATCGGCATTACGAGATTCGAAAAATCATGAATCCTGAAGACGAGACGTCTGGAGCAGTTGAAGTCTCGAAATAGTGAGAAGTGATCAGGATTGTCCATCATAGGAGGACGTGTGGAGGAGATCAAAGCATTCGGGAAAACTCCCGAAGGGAAAAGTCACCCATCGACAAATCAGAAAATCGGAGATCGTGGGATCGAGGAGTCAGAAGAGCTCGTCATCAGGGTTTACGAAGTCCCGATTCGCGATATCCCGATAAGATTTGGGCTGTCAGATCACAGGAAGATTTGGACCGTTAAAGTGTCCAAAGGAAACTTTCGCATTTCAGCAAATTGTCCGACAAAGAACCAGAAAAGCCCGTAGAGCTTTAACTCAAGGCGCGTGGTCACATTGCACCATGAAAAAGGCCAATTCAATGCCGATAAGCTCTCATCGACAATCGACGTTTCGGCAATCGGAGGTAAATACGAAATTTCCCTCTATTTTTTTTCCAAGATTTTTTTTCAAAAAAAAAAAATGTCATCTAGCAACTTAGGACCAACTCAGGGTGTTATTCTACTTAGAAAGGAATATGAGTTCTAGTCTCTTCGAATGAGATCGTTCTTGCAAGCACAAGAGTGCTGGGAAGCAATGGATCTTGGATATGTGGAACCAGATCCAGTATCCCTTTCTGACATGACAAATCCACAGAAAATTGCTCAGGCAACACTGAGGAACAAAGAAAATAAAGCAAAATTCTAGATTCAAAATTCTGTGGATGATTCAATTTTCTCAAAAATCACAGGCGCTGGTACTTCCAAACAGGCCTGGGATATTCTTAAATCTTCCTACCAAGGAAATGACAGGGTCAAAATAGTTAAACTGCAGACCTTGAGGACGCAATTCGAGACTCTAAGGATGACAGAGTTTGAAAATGTGGATTAGTTCATGACCAGAGTCATGGGCATCATGAACCAGATCAAATTGACTAGTGAAACCATCACTGATCAATGCATTGTTGAGAAAATTCTCAGAAGTTTACCAAAGAAATTTGAAATGGTTATAACAGCAATCCTTGAATCCAAGGATCTGTCAAGATTTTCAACAAATGAATTAATTGGTTCTCTGGTGACACATGAGACCAGACTGCATCTCATAGATGAGTCAATCTCCAATGCCTTCAAAACTCAATTGTCCTTCAGCAAAGGGAGAGGCAGAGGAAGAAGAAGAGGTCACCAAGGCAGAGGGAGCAATCAAAATAACTCTCACTCTAGTGGAGGTAATAGACAACAATATCCGAATAAAAATTTACATGGTCAAAGACATCAGCAACAAAATCAACATCAGAATTTCCAGCCTCAAAGAGGCAGAGGAAGAAGGTCAAATGACAAAACAAGCATACAATGCTATTACTAAAAAAAAGTATGGGCACTATGAATCTAAATGCAGAAAGAAGCAAGCAGATCATCTCTCAGGCAGAGCACATGTGTCAAATCAAATGGGAGACACCTCAAGTGGTATGTTTCTCTCATGCAACAAGACTGAAGAACAACCTAAAGATCTCTGGTTGCTGGACAGTGGATGCAGCAATCACATGATAGGTAACAAAGAATTACTTTCATGCATTGATTCTTCAATCTCATCTGATATTACACTTGGAAATGATTACTTAGTCAAAGTTCAAGGAAAATGAACTGTTCCTATTCTTACTAAACAGAATGTAAAGAAAGACATATACAATGTCTATCATGTTCCAGATCTGAAACATAATTTGTTAAGTGTAGGAAAGCTCATTGAACATGGATATAAGGTACTTTTTGAGGGAGCATCTTGCAAAATATATGACAAATACCCCAACAGAAAATTGATTTCTGAAATCCATATGACTCCAAATAGGATGTTTCCCCTTACCCTCAGAATTGCAAATCTGATTCAACCATATGCACAGAGTGCATCTACTCTGAATGAAACAATGGTTTGGCATATAAGATTTGGACATCTACCATTTCAGAGTCTAAGTCTTCTTCAGAAGAACTCCATGGTCAAAGGACTTCCTATCTTTAAAGAGCAAATTACCCCATGTGAGTCTTGCATACTTGGAAAACATAAGAGAATTTGTTTTCCACAGTCTTCCAATCAAGCAAAACAACATATTGAACTTGTTCACATTGACCTATGTGGACCAATGCAAATAGAGTCAATAGGTGGTAGTTTTTACTTTCTAAATATACTGTCAACTCTTATAAATTAGGCCTTCCAGGGTCTGTAGAAATTATTAAACAAGAATGAAAACAATCGAGATAAGTTCAAGAAATAATTACAAGTTCTTGGAGCAATTCAGAACAACTAATTAAAGGAACGAAGAATTTTATGTTAATCTAATCTGGTAAGAAAATAATGAACATGGTTAAAATAAAATACTTACCAAGAATCAGTTCTATTAACCTATGATGGTAAAACCCCTTGAAAAATAAATAGAGTATCTATGATGGGTATCAATTCCATTCTATAGTATAAATTTCAATACTAAATAACATAATTTTAATACACAAACAATTACCCTTGGGACAACTCAACTGGTAAATAATATTACGCAGAGTAAAAGATGATATCACAATTCTTCTCAGAGAAATAGACAAAGGAAAGTGTCAACATAACAATGGTAGGTAGCCATTAAATCTATGTTTACATAGAACAATCTCAAACAGTGGTCTCATGCCCTACACCCACAACTAAATTCTAGATTAGAAACCAAAATACCTTTTGAGGGTAAACTCCCTGGTATTGATGCCATAGTTAACACCTCTAAGAAAACATTATAAGAGTAGTGATTAGTATGGCACCTTAGCAGGAAAGAGTGCAACACTATGTATAGTACATTGAGTAGAAATACTTACACAGGAATCTAGGTTGAACACTATATGGAGTAATATTGATAGTGTGACTGAGTACACCTATACAAGCCTAAATTGTATTATAAAAAGAGAATGAATAAAATTACTTTGAAATTTAATAGAAGGGTTATGATAAGATATTTTTCACCTCGAGCAGCTCGATTTTCCCAGATAAAAGCTCTTTTGGTAGCAATTAACTAGCGTATACCAACGCTCCATTCTAATGGGTACCCTCGTCCATGGCAAGGACCCATCATTAGTTTGTAATTTCGATAAATCCTTACCATAGATTATATCACATAAATAAAATAATAAAATGAGCTATACAAGTCTAAAATATGGGTTGCGGTCATTATCTCCATTAAAGAAACCCTATAATGATTAAAAAGAAAAAAAAGATAAAGTTTGAACAAGGATAACGATTGGAAGAGGAATAATGTGTGCGAATATGGAGGTAACAAGACCTAAGAGTTAAAAGAAATTCCCAAAATAATGAGATAAATGTAAGACTTAAAATAAATGGCGAAAATATTATAAATTTTAAGACGGAGTAACAAATAGACCCAACTAATAATGTTATTATAAATAAACCCCTCTACCTTCGACCACGACCTTCCTTTAAGATGAGGAAAGGTCCAGAAGCACACTAACCTTTGTTAATATTAGACTCCCAACGTGGCGACTAATTCCAGATCAAATCCAGATTGACGACATGTTAAACCCAAACTTTGCATAGAATTTAACATGGGTAGACATTGTTCAAACCTGAAGCCATAATTGCAAAAAATGAGGAACAAATGGGAAAAACTATGAAATCTGTCAGCCAGAAACAGAAAGGAACCCTCAACTCGCATTGGAGTGTTACCAAAATGATAGAAAGAATGACCGAAAACTTTGAGGGTGGTCGGGACATTATGTAGCTAGCTCTCTTTTCAAGGAGGGTTAAACCTGGCATAAGAGAAGGATGCCATGATGAACTATGAACACATGATTTTAAAGGATATTAATTATTCAGTGCAATGTCTTATCAACCACCAAACCACTCACTAATCGATTTCCATCAAATCATTAACTGTGACAGGGTAAAACTATTCTACAGTATGCCTTTATAACCCACATAACAACCATTATGATCGTTCAGTCATGGAAAACCACCATATAACTTTACATAAAGAATAACAATAAAATGTCATGATAAAGTCAAATAAAAATTTTCATAATTTGAAATTATTAAATTGAAATGCTTCAACTTGAGGATATTACATCTCTCTCCCCCTTAAGAATAACATTGTCCTAAGTGTTATTCCTTATTTCTAGTTATTACTTTGAACAAAGTTTGATATGTTCTCATCATTTTATATTCCAACTCCCAAGTTGCCTCCTCAGGAATAAAGTTTTGTTATTGAACTTTTACGTGGGCGATGAGTCTGTTCTGAAATATTGTTTCTTTCCTATCAAGAATGCATAGAGGTTCCTCTTGGAAATCTCTTCCTTGTTCGACCTACACCACATTCCAGTTGTAACATCATGTTCTATTGAGCACACTTTGACTTATTCTTTGAGGACACTTGCGTGCAAGTGATCCAATTATCATACATTATGATTTCATTTTGATTAAGAGTTATATAGGATGATGATGTATTGTGAGTTATTGTTATTTTTATGTATATGTATTGAGAGATATTATTGACAAGTTCTCTTGAGTGTGGAGGACACATGACAGGTTATGGATGATGATGGCATCAATGGACTTCCTAAGAATCTGAATTGATTCATGGAGTGGATTGTATTTTGTTTTAGTATTTCATTTTATGCACATGTCATATACGATTTATCACAGTATGATTTATGTATATGGATTATTCACATTGTTTTTGTCAGTGGATGCAGGATTGATGATGCTTGCTAATCCGACTCACATAAGGAGTAAAGGGGCCATGCACTGAAATGAGACATTTGAGGGAGAGGTGTGGTAGTGTCCTTGTCACAGCCTACTAGCACTCTCACCATGGCCTGAAATGTAGGTTAACAATCACCTACTTAGAGAGGTCCATGATGTTGTGAGGGCAAACTAAGACAACCTCTCATGAAGAATTCTAAGGGGCACGCAAAAAGGTGAAGTCCCTATTCCTTATAAAACCATTAGTCTCTCACAAGGTCGACCGAATGGAGTGTTGACTCGAAGAGTCAGACAAACTTCCAAAAACAGTAAAAGGCAAGTGGCACCCTTGGAGCAGGGAGGTACATCTTGAAGGGCACCTTGCGTGATAAAAACATAACTCAATAAATCTAGGTAGCGTAGACACATTGAAATGCTTAGACCTTATTAAAATAAAATAATTAAATAAATAGTAAATTATAAATTAGAAGCCTAACAAGAGTGTAAGCCTATGTCTAATACTAATCCTAAGCCTAAATTTAAATAAAGGACTAAATGAATTATGACACAAGTTAAAAATATTTGAGTTAAAATCAAACTCTAGGAATATGGGGAATAAAAATTTAAAAGTTGGATAAAATGCACACCGTGTGCATGAAATTAATAAAAGAGATCTTTAAAATATAAAGAAATAATAACTTGAGAGAATATGTGTACATCTAGAATAGCATATTGAGTCAAACTACCACTAATCTAACTAAAATAAGACTCGTAATCAAACATTAACTAAGATCTAGTTATGAGACACTCATTAAATGAGAATTTTGGGAACTAAAGGACAATGGAGAGAGAAAATAGGAACCCATTCGAGAATGTGAGGGAAATTGAGTTTTCAAATAAAATAAAAATGGTAATTCTTGTGTGGGAGAGTGTGACAAGTGTGTGGTTGAATAATCATAATTTAATTAATTTAAAAAGTTAATTATTTTTTAATGACGACATGTGTCAGGGGGGGGATTTCTATAAAACAAATGGTGTAAAAGGGAAATGGACCTCACTTTTTCATAGTACTATTATGCTACAAAAATTTGGTTGACTGGGTTTTACTTGTGAGAGTTGTGATTTCAAGTTTGAGAAAGGCTAGAAGCTTTTCCTTGTGAGGCAAGCATTAGAGTTATTTTGTTCTGGTTTCTTGTGTGTGAAGTCTATCTGATTACCAAGAGAGAGTAAAGAAGGAATGCAAGTCATTGAAGGACATCCCAATCTCCATGATCATTGGTTTCAGTGTTTTTATTTTTGTAAATTGTATTTAGAATTTAAAAATGTTATGTTCGCTCCCAATTGAATTGCAAATCCTGATCTTAGAAATCATTACTTTGTACTATAAAACCATTACGCAACAAAAATCTTCCTTTGTGTAGCCCACTTTTACTTTATTATATTTCATGGCATGTAGCTTTATAACTCTTGAAATGTGATCGCTCGGATGGGGTGCCACCTGGCATGATGCGGAGGATTGATGGATTGGATCAGCAGGGGGAGTTATTATCCCCGACCGCCACCCATTGTGCATTCAATTACCATGGCTCACACCATGTGGGAATTTAAGTTAGTGCACCTGGCTGAGCTCTTGGGTGAGCGATCCAACCAGACTTTTGGTACCAAGTCGTTGTAGAGGTCCTGTCAACCTTCAATGGTGATGGGAGGTGTCACTTCGGGCTCTCATGGCATTAAGAGAAGCCCTGGTACGTAGCACAATTCATTCCTCACCTTGTGCACTCTTCTCGTAGAGCACTTCGACTTCCATGATTTTTTCGGCATCATCACTCTAACCTTCTATGTCCTCCTGTAATCAACTCGCCTCCTGCGAACCAGGAACATCCATCCCGCTTTGCTTTGCTTGGGATCCTCCACCTCCCTCCACTACATCCTGCATCTTCCCACAACCTCCCTTCACCCCCTCCACCTCCCCCTTGTCGCCCCCACCATGCCACAAGAGTGAGGAAATCCCAAGAGGGGCGCCTAACGCCCTCTCTCGGGTTACCAGGCTCACAACCTCCCAAAGAGCTCTCAGAGCTCACTTTGGCCATCCCTGCCACTCTACCCTGAACAATCGGTCTACCTTGCTTCAGTCTTCGGAGGTGTGCAAGGTGAAATTGGAAACAACGTCCTCCACGACGCACTTTCCCTCGTCGCCACCTCTGCCTCTACATCATAGTCCCAACATAGTGAAAGAGGAGGCGCCACCTCCACCTCTGCATTACAGCTCCAACATAATGATGGAGGAAGCGCCAGCTCTGGCTTTGGATTACAGTCCAAACAAAGTGAAGGAGGAGGCGCCACCCTTGGGTGAGCGTCCCCCCTCAACCACCCACCTTCTCGCCCCCCCAGTTGTCAAACCAAGAGAGACCCACTATGGTGACGGGCGCTGCCAAGTGAAGGAGGAGATCCCTCCAAGTTGGTAGCTGACAAGCACAGAAAAGGAAAAAACTGCAGCTGGCAACGGCAAGACGGACAAGGGAGAATAGGCTCTGCACTTTGCCTACCACCTCACAGAAGATCACCTTGATCTCCTCTTTGGAATTAGGCAGAGGCTGGACGACCAGATGCATAGCCAAAGCGTCATCAGTCAAAGACTAGACATTCTTCTTGAGGCACTCACGCAAGCCCGGTGCCCAACTTGCAAACAATGATTCACTCCAGCTTACACCATCCATGGACAACCAAGTTCTGCCATAGACTGAAGCGGCTCACCCCAGGTTACAATCTTTTGTGTATTTCAGTTATAGCGTCGGTGGTCTAATTTACCATGACGATAGGCCAGATTTTGCTCATTAGATTAGGAAGATGAAACTGGGTTCCTACAAACATTTGCAATTTTCCATGTAATTTTTGTATAATTTTTTACAGTCATGTCACCGCCAAAACTGATCGAAGCCACCTGTTGTGGTTTTCTTCCTGTGGCAGAACAGGTGGCTGCCAAGTGTCACTGTATTGTGGACAACTGATATAATATAAGGTCTCTTTTTATTTAAAAAAAAAAAACTCTTGAAATGTGATGATCGGAGCAGCCATATCTCTGTACCATATACCATCCAAAATAAATTATATACCAGAATTTGGAAATGCCTTGCTTGCTATCAATTAAATATCCAAACAGTGAGTTCAGAATTTATTGATTGCTTCTATATTAATTGACTTACTCGAATTGTAGANTCTTTTTATTTAAAAAAAAAAAACTCTTGAAATGTGATGATCGGAGCAGCCATATCTCTGTACCATATACCATCCAAAATAAATTATATACCAGAATTTGGAAATGCCTTGTTTGCTATCAATTAAATATCCAAACAGTGAGTTCAGAATTTATTGATTGCTTCTATATTAATTGACTTACTCGAATTGTAGAACTTTGATATAATTGTGGCTTATTTAATTGTGAATCCTGAGTTGAATTTTATTTTAAGTCACTCTATAACTAGTTCGAATTCCTGGAAATTAAAAATTTAGATAATCGTTGTCAACTAAACTGTTTTCAAAAGGTTAGAAATTTGATGGTCGTGGTAATCTATTTCAAATCCGAAATTACAAAACTTGTTAATTGTTGTTAGGAAATTTACAATTCGAAATTTAAATCTATTAGGGTCACTGTAAATTAAATTTTTCAAATTACTGAATTGGAAATTCGTCTTGGTTGCTGCGGTTTAATTTGCAGTTCTGGAAACTTAATTTTGTTGGGTCATTATCAAAATTTATTTTTGAATCCAAAAATTTATAATGTCGTTTGGTCATTAAAAACTTATGTGAATTTCGAAATTACAATTTTTTGGGGGTCTTTATAAAAATAAATTGCAAATCCTGTGATTGAAATTCGTAAAGAGCGCTATATAATTAGTTGTATTTATGGCAACCAAAATTGTTTGGGTCACTGCAAAACTTTATATGGAAATCCTGAGCTTGGATTTCGATATCGTCCCTGCAAAATTTTTGTCAACTCGGAAAACTAGAAGGTAAAGGGTCATTGCTGAAATAATTTCACTGAAATAATTTCACTAAACCTGTATGGAAGATACTGTATACCTTAAGGAAAGAGCGAGTCTATAGTAAAACGATAGAGACTACTAAACTGTGTAACACCAAACTGTTGGTGATTCTTTTTAATTTAACATCAATACTGATGCTATCCCTTTTAACTTTACACTCCTGCTACTTAAGGAACTGGTTAGATTTTCTTTAATGCCGCTGTAATTATCATGACAATCAGTAGTAAATCATTGCAACCCACTACATTGTCAGGACTCTTCTTATTTTTTCAAGATTATAGGATGTCATATTTCCACACTTGAATGATAAGAGAATTTCTTTCAGTTCTCATCTTTAGTTAAGAAGAACCAAAATTCAATTTGTATTATGGCGTTGGATTAATAGTTGTTCTTGTCCTCCAGTTTTTATGTATTAAAGAATTGGCAAAGTCCACTCACTCTTGTTACTAAAGTTAATCCATGTTAAATCTTCGTTGATCATTCATCTGAGCATTATCTTTTTGTCTCTTCCGCATTGGGGACCCATCTGCCTCCTTCAATAGGAATCATCTTATTTTTGACTTGACATCCACTTACTCACCACCTATGTTAAAATCGTTTTTTTATTTTTAGGAGGGATAGTCAAAGAATTTCTTGGAAACTTTTCTAATTTAATAAAAAAAAAGGAATGTTTCTGTTTGGTCAATTACAAACTATCGCACTACTAATTGATTAAGTTTATTCTAGAGATTTCAAGTTCAGAGGCAACATTAATGTTGCTCTCCCTAAAAGTTTTATGGATATAAATTAAAATCTTAGTCTTCAATAAATGAAAATCCCGGTGTAACCTTTACTTAAACTTATTCTTACTTAGAAGTATTGAGAATTAAATATCGATGTCTGATATTAATTGTAACCTTGGATTTTTATGTCTTTGAGAATTTAATTTCTGTTTTAATTGTGGTGATACATATATTACATCAATGTTTGTTGATTATCTTGTTTGAGAGTTTAATTTCTATTTTAATTGTGGTCATACATATATGACATCAATGTTTGTTTATTATCTTGTTTGAGAATTTAATTTCTATTTTAATTGTGGTCATACATATATGACATGAATGCTTGAACTTTGTTTATTATCCTGTTTAAGGATATATCTACTATGCTTTAGTAATAGTAAACTTGTGATGGAATTATGCAAAAGATAATTTTAAACATATATAATTATGGAATTTCCTATTATAGAAATTCTATTAAGAGAACTTTAATGTAGGCACATAAATGAACTTAGTATAATACACTTAGGATATGAGGGAAAATAATTTAAGAATATTCTATAGTGAATTATAATGGACCAGTTAGTAATTTTTTTTTATTGAAAAAGACTTTAAAATTAAATAATATTTTATTGAAAGAGATTTTAAAATTAATCTTCTAAATAATCTTTTATGAAAAGAGACTTTAGGGTCTTTAAGATTGGAAAATAATAATATAATCTTTGTTATATTAAATAAATTAATTAATAAAGGATTTGTATTAATGATTAAACATTAATGAGTTTATTAATGTATTCATTATTTTTTATTGGATTCACATTATTGTGGTATTTTAAAAAAAAAATGTTGATCTTAGATCGTGATGATATTTAGGAAAATGATTATATTGAATAATCAAAATTCATTACCTATGCCTCTAATAATGTTTTAAAGCTAAATTGTGCAAGTCTTAAATAAGTAAGAGAAAAAAGTTTTGCTTGTAATTTTGTTAAGTCATTGGTAGAATTCATAGACTCATAGTGGTATTTTAAGTAGATCATAATATATTGAATTCTTAAATAAGTAGGAGCAAAGAGTTTTGTTTGTAATTTTGTTAAGTTATTGGTAGAATTCATAGACTCATAGTGGTATTTTAAGTAGATTATAATATATTGAATTATTAGATCCTTTGATCTACATAACTTTTATGTTGATCTTGCATAGTCTTTAAATTTTTTTGCACCTTCTTGACTATCTGTTCCATTTCTTTGAGCATTTCTAGTCCAATCATTATTCATTTAACCAGATTATCCCAACTGATGGGAGTCGTATATTTCCTTCCATAGAAAACTTTGAAGGGGCTCATTTTTGTTCGACAATGCAAGTATTCCAACAGAGGACAGACACCTTCAGTAACCACTCACACAACCAAATCAAAGATCAAAACACATATGTTTTGACGTGGTAAAACCCCTAGAGGGAAACATCCACGTCCCCAGCAAACGCGACCACTTGGAGTAGTTTATTAATGCAAAAAAAAAATATTACAGAGAGATTTTACAAGAAATTTTCTCACAACCGATCATCGGAAAACGACCCTCCATTCTCTTTCAATGGAGATCATGGACCAATCGGGTATTAAGCCATAGATCAATGGTTGTTAAGATCGAGGAGAATATGAACCATTAGATCACTCTATGTCGGGAACATATCGTGACCATCATATTTCCTAACTACAAATGCATGCAAATACATACTAAAGAAACACACTAAGAAACAAACTCTTACCTAATTACACATTAGACCAAGTAGATCTTAAATAACTTCTAAGTGTCTAAATATCTTAACATCCCCCGTTAAGAACAACTTGGGAAAGGATTGAACGATTTACAATAGTGACACAATAGGAGAAGGAAGGAGGAATTAGAGCCTATCCCCCCTGATGACAACTTCCTGAACTCTTAACATAGACAGAATTTTGGAAAACTTCACTTTTGTAAGAGACTTTCTAAAAATGTTTGCAACTTGATATTCTATAGGGGAAAAGAGAACTTCAATAACTTGATCATGAGTGAGCTTTATGAGGAAGTGCATGTGTAGCTCGATGTGTTTGTTGCATTGATGTTGAACTGGGTCTTTGGGGAGCTTGGTGGCACTATGATTCTCAGACCAAAGGTTGGTCGGGTGTTGCTTCTGGAATCCAAACTCTGAAAGAATCTGTCAAAGCCATAAGGATTCCTAAATTCCATTTATCGTTTCTCGGTACTCTTCTTCTGCTAAAGAAAGTGAAATAGTCTATTGTTTCTTACAGGCCCAAGTGACAGGTCCTGAACCAAGGCTGAGAACATAACCTGCAGTAAACTTTCGATTATTAGGGTCACCGGACCAATCTGAATTAGTGAAACCAACCAATAAAGGATCCCCCCTTGAACTATAATGTATCTTGAATTGAACTGTACTACGGACATATCGAAGTATTCTTTTAGCTACTTTCCAATGGATTTCATGGGGTTTTTTCATATACTGAGAAAAAAGACCAACAACAAAGGAAGTATCAGGGAAGGTGTGAGTCAACTATTAGAGGCTATTGACTAAATGACGGTACAAGGTGGTATCAACTTCAGGAGAAGTACAGGTGGAAACAAGCTTAACTCTAGACTGGAAGGGCTAAGGGGATGGTTTACAATCATCCATAGGAAAGCGATGAAGAAGGTCACAAGAATACTTCGACTGGGAAAGAAAAAATCCTTCATTTGTTTGCAAAACTTGGAGGCCAAGGAAATAATGCAAAAGGATTAAGTCTTTCATTTCAAATTTCTCCTTAAGGATGGTTTTCACATGGTTTAAAAGTTTTGAGTCACTACCAGTAAGGATAAGGTCATCAACATAAAGGACAAGGATTATGAGATCGATTCGTACTTTCTTGGTATATACATTAGGATCATTATGACATCTAGTGAATCCAGTGGCCATACGAAAGATGTCCATTTTCGTATACCAAGATCAAGATTTTTCTTAAGACCATAAAGAGATTTCTTAAGGTGAAAAAAAGGCTAGACTCATTTTGGACATAGATAGGAGGTTGTTCCATGTATATTTATTCTTTCAAATATCCATTCAAGAAGGCAGATTTAAAATCCATTTGATGGACCTCCCATTTATGTGAGGTAGCAAGGGAAAGAACAAGGCGGATTGAATTCATTTTGGATACAAGAGAAAAGGTTTAATTATAGTCAATTCCTTCAACATGGGAAAATCCTTTGGAAACTAACTGAGCCTTGTTTCTTTCAACACTTCCATATGATGCATGCTTAGTTTTTTAGACCTATTTTCATCTGACAAGTTTTCTTCCTTTTGGAAGAGGTACATGATCCCAAGTATCAATTTCCATTAAAGAACGATATTATTCATTCATTGTTGTATCCTAATATGGATGCCCTAAAGCTTATGCAAATGTATATGGATCATGACTCTCTGAAACTTGAGCCAAAGGAGAAGAGGCACGTTGGAATTGTGAACGTGTTTGATGCTTATCTGAAGGATCACCAACACGATCACCAATGACTTCGCATGTTGAATGGACCCATCTAGGAAGCAGTGCAGCTCAAGTTGGTGTTGGTTTAGGTTCAAACAACTCATATGGAGGATGGTGAGGAGGCAGAGGTGGATTTTCATCCTCACTGTCATCATCTGGAAAATAAACTAGAGCAGAAGATGGCACACACACCGAAGATAGCTCGCAGGCCGAAGAAGGCACAAATGTCGAATTAGGATTGTAGGCCAAAGAAGGAACAAACGTCGAATTAGGCTCACAGGACAATATATTTTCAACAAATTTAATATCTCTTCTAATAATAATTTCATTACAATGTGATTGAAGAAGTCTATAACCTTTGACATCTTCAGAATAACCAACAAATATATACTTCTCACTTTTAGGTTGCAATTCTTTCCTTTTCTCATCAGGAATGTGAGGTCATGCTATACTACCAAATACATGGAAGTGACTTACATTTGGTTTAATTTTATTCAAAGCTTCTTCTAGTGTTATATTTTTAAGAGCCTTTGTTGGAGTGAGATTATCTATTTAATTTGCACAATTGATGGCTTTTACCCAATACTTTACACTTAGTCCCTTAGATTGGATCATACAATTAGCCATTTCTTTTAATGTGTGGTTCTTTCTCTTAGCAACACGATTTTTTTGTGGTGTATATGGAACAATGTGTTTCATTTGGATACCCTCTGTAATGCAATAACTTGTAAAATTATTTTTCACATATACGCCTCTATTATATGTTCTTAACCTTTGAATTTGATGTCCATATTTCTTTTCTACAAGGGCCTTGTAGTACAAAAACTTGTCAAAAAATCTTCTCTTAAGTTTTAAGAAGTAAACACAAGTGCGTCTGGAAAAATCATCAATGAAAGTTAAGAAATACATGCACCCATAAAAAGACGGAGAAGAAAGTGGACCACAAAACTCACTTTGAACAAGTTGCAAAGGGCTTGAGGCATGTCAAGAGGCATTTTTGTCAAAATTTTCCCAATGATGTTTGTTGAGAACACAACCGACACAAAAAACATCTCTACATGAAACAAGAAGAGGATCAATCACCGTCTGTTGATTACATAGTTGGTGCAATGAGCGATAGTTTAGATGACCAAACAGATCATGCCAAAGTTTTCTAAAGTCATTGCTATGAGAAACAAAAATTGATGAAAAAGAAGATGGGACAAAGTTGTCAAACTTGTACAACATGGTAATATCATTAGCAATTCCAATTGCAAGAACATGCATAGGATCTTTTAGATCCTTGATTACAACTTGGTGACATGAAAACTCTATGGTTTTACCTTCACTTGAATGAGTGACTTCATATACTGATAGAAGGTTACAAGAAACACTTGGAACACATTTAATACATCATTGAAATGACCATTTTATACTTGAACTATTCCATATCCTTCAACATTAAGAGATCTATCATCATCAACAAATATTTTCTTGGTGTTATATTAATTTAGAGAAGAAATTATGTCTTTATCCTTAGCCATATGATAAGATGCTCCAGAATCAATAAGCCACTCATCAAAAGAAGAAGTAAAAGTTGTATTGAAGGAGAAACCAAAAGAAGAAAGTGCATGGCCATGAGAAGAAGAAGAAGTAGTAGAATCAAAATTGATGTTGTGCTTCCTCATCGATGCTTCTAAAGATGTCATCTTCTTGAAACATTTGGACTCATCATGACCATCTTTATCACAAAAGTTGCAATGTTTGTTAGTCTTCTTATTTTTATACTTTTCTCCTTTGTCACCATTAGAAGAGGAAGTTGTTTGAGTGGTTTTGGGACCCTTATGTTGCTTGATTTTGTGGTGAGGATGTTGCTTCTTGGGATTATTGGGTTTATATTTATGATGGACAACTAAGGCTTTGTTGGAGGTACCTGCAGTGTTGATCACTCCAAGTTGTACAAGCTTATCTTTCTCTCTAATCAAAGCATCACAAAAGGACTCAAGAGTGGGTTTTTGATAAGTTGTCCCTAGAGCCTCTTTCATGGCATAAAAGGTAGATACAAACACATAATATGCACTACCTAACTTAGAGAGAATAAGATAGATGCAATTCTCTTCATCCATATTTAACTTACATTATTTACATAAAATTGTGATTGTTTTAAACTTAGATAGATAGTATTCAATGCAAGAAAAATCACTTGGACTTAAATTTAGTACTTGATTTTCTGACTATTGTGCTCGAAAAATATTGTGTTTACCAAACACAGATTCAATATTTTTCCAAGCTTCATTGGGTTTATCAATTTGTTGAAGGTGGAACCTTAAATCAAGAGAGATGGCCATTTTGATTAGTCCACGTGCTTCTTCATTCATATTAGCTCATTTGACTTTCTTATCATCATCAATAGGTTATGGTTCATTTCTGAAGGTATTCCAGTACAAGCCTTTACTTCTTAATAAATCCTCCATATGGGATTTTCATTGGACGTAGTTGGTAGTGGTAAGAAAAATATTACTTCAAGAAGACATATTAAATATGTAGATAATATGGATTTGAACACTGAAATTGATGGTTTGGATGGAAAGATCTCGAAAAGTTAGGCGGTTTTAAAAACAATGGCACTGAAAATGGACTTCACATGTGAAAGTTATGCCCTTTTAAAAAAAGGCACAAACGGTAACAAAAGGATCATGTGATGGTATACGTTTCTTTATGAAGTGACCCATTTTTATAAAAACAAGTGGGGTTCACTTTTACAATGAAGTTATTTTATAAAAGAAAAGTTGCATGCAAAATAAAAAAATCTAAAATATTAAAGCTGCTTATATTAATTCAATTTTATACTTGAAGTGAAATACACTTTACAATGGAGCATGGACTTTTTCAAAAAAAAGTAACAAAAGAGAGACTTGAACTAAATACCTCTTACTCAATAAAGAAACTTTTAACCAAATGGGATAGAAAAAAATATTGTATTGTTTAGAAAGAGGGTTGTTGTTGTTTTTGAAGACGGCCTTGGAGAGCGTGCTAAAAAAATATTTTCACACGAGAAAAGAAATTTGCTTCTTGATGACAACAAAGGTTAAATCATGGTTAGCTTCCCCGAAAAATGCACCTTTTCCTATCTATTTTTCATTTTATGAGATCGCACAGGGCATGGAGAAAAGAGCATATGCAGATCTAAAATAGTAGAAACCCAAAAAAAACAATATAAAACCAAAATAATACTCTGCAAAAACTTTAAAAAGGGTGTACTAAGGATTTATACCTTTGGATCTAGCTAAAATGGCCATATCTTGGGAAAACATAAACCTTTTCGATAGAAATGAAAAGTGTTCCTAAATGAAATGAGCACTTTGGACGTAATGGAACATTCCTCGCAGCCCAAAAATGTATGGAAATGGCAAAAAACGAAGATGAGGCAACATGGATTTACGATCTCAATCTACAACAGGAGTGGGTATTCAAACAGGTTCTGATACCATGTTCGAAAACACAGGTATTCCAATAGAGGACGATACCTTCAGTAACCACTCACACAACGAGATCAAAGATCAACACACTAATTTTTTGACGTGGTAAAACCCCTAAGAGGAAACATCCGCAGCCCCAACCACATGGCCACTTGAAGAATTTTATTAATTCAAAAGAAAAAGATTACAGAGATATTTTACAAGAGATATTCTCACAATCTATCATTGTCAAATGATCCTCCATGATATTTAAATATAGATCATGGACCAATCGGGTGTTAAGTGGATCAATGGTCGTTAATATTGAGGAGAATATGAACCATTAGATCACTCTATGTCGGGACCATATCGTGACCGTCAGATTTCCTAAATACAAATACATACTAATGCACACTAAGAAACACACTTTTACATAACGACACATTAGACCAAGTAAATATTAACTAACTCTTAAGTGTCTAAATATCCTAACAATTTTTACTGAGGCTCAATAACCCTTTCTATAGGAAAACTCAACTAAGTGTAGGTACTCTTCCCACTTAGTTGTTTTTTCTCTTACGTACATGTGTAACATATTTTCAATAATATGGTTGGTACATTTTTTTCCCATCTGTTTGTGGATGATAACTTGTACTGAAACTCAAATTAGTTTCCAAAGCTATAAACAACGTCTTCTAGAAATTCGATGTAAGCTTGACATCTCTATTCGAAATCACCATTTTAGGAATTCCATACAATCTAATTATCTCTTTCATAAATATTTATGTGATATTAATATATGTATAGGTAGATTTCATAGGTATGAAATGAAAAGACTTACTCAATTTATCCACTACAACCATAATAGAATCATGTTGTCTTTGAGTTTTAGGCAAGCCTATAATGAAATCCATAGAAATAATTTCCCATTTCCATTCTGGAATAGATAAAGTTTGTACTAATATTGTTGGATGTTGATATTCATCTTTCACCTGTTAAGAATCTAAACATTTAGATAAATAATCAACTATTTCATTTTTCATATTAGGCCAATAAAATTATTTCCTCAAAGTTGTTATCATTTTATGAATTCCTCGATGACCAGAATAAGGATTTTTATGTAACTCATTTAGAATCACCAACTTTAAATCAATATAATTAGGTACATATGTTATGTTTTTGAACCTTAATATTTCATTTTTGTCGATGTTGTAATCTGTCCCATCCAAATTTCCTTCATTTTTAAACAATTTTTTGTTGTTTTGATGTATTCTGCATCATTTATGCTTGCAGATTTAATTCTATCCTCAAGATCACTTTCTTCTTTATTGGTAATAATTTCATATATTGCATTATTTATTCAACTAAGTGCATCTATGACTTTACTCTCGTTCTCTTTGATATGTTAAACTTCAAAATCAAACTCTCTTAAGAAGGCTAACCACCTTGCTTCTCATGCATTGAGATCTTGTTGACTAAGCAGATGTTTCACACCACTGTTATATGTTAATAATAAGAATTTCCTTTTCATTAAGTGGTTTCACCACATTTTTAGTACATGAATTATAGATGTTAACTCCAGGGAATGAGTTATGTAACTTCTTTCATGTTCCTTCAATTTTCTAGATTTGTAACAAACTACATGCCTGTGTTACACAAATACTCCTCCTAATCCTTCTTTACTTGTATCTACACAAATTCTAAAATCTTTGTAAGGATGAGCTAATTTAAGTATCAGTTTTCCACTTAGTAATCCTTTTGGTTTATCGAAACTGTCTTGACATTTCCGAGACCAAATAAATTTCACTCCCTTTTTTTGTAATCATATGTTGTGATAGGAAATTTTAGGAAATCCTTCGATAAACCATCGGTAATAAACTATAATTCCCATGGATGATCATATATCTACTACATTCTTAGGTACATTTAATTTCATAATAGCTTTAATATTTTTTGTATCTACTGCAATTCCATCTTTTGATATTACATGTCCTAGATACTATATTTTTCNTTCCGAGACCAAATAAATTTCACTCCCTTTTTTTGTAATCATATGTTGTGATAGGAAATTTTAGGAAATCCTTCGATAAACCATCGGTAATAAACTATAATTCCCATGGATGATCATATATCTACTACATTCTTAGGTACATTTCATTTCATAATAGCTTTAATATTTTTTGTATCTACTGCAATTCCATCTTTTGATATTACATGTCCTAGATACTATATTTTTCTTTGATAAAAGTTTCATTTGTCGAACTTAGTATATAACTTATGCTCCCTTAGAGTTTGTAATACTATTTTCAAGTGTTTTTCATGCTCTTCTTCCATCTTGGAATAGATTAGTATATCATCAATAAATATCAACACAAATTTATCCAAGTATTGGATGAATATACTATTCATTAGACACATAAAAGTTGTTGGTGCATTAGTGATTCCAAAGGGAATTACCACAAACTCGTAATATACGTAAAATGTTATAAAATATTTTTTATTAATATATTCATCCTTTATTCTAATTTGGTGATAACCAGAACTTAGGTCCAACTTAGAGAATAATCCTGGGTAATGGATTTTTGTTTTTAATCATCATTCTATTCAGTTGACAGTAATTGATGCACACTCATAGAGTTCCATATTTCTTTTTTACGAATAATATCGGTGCTCCCCATGGAAACACACTTACTCTAATGTATTGTTTATCCAATAATCCATGTATTGTTTATCCAATAATCCATGTAGCTAGATTTTTAACTCAGTCAATTAAGGGATACCCTTTATATATGGTGACTTCAATAATCGTGCAGATCAAGGTAATAAATCGATAGAAAATTTTATCTCTCTATTCAGAGGTAACTCAGGTACTTATTTAACAAATAAATCCTCAAATCCTTGAAGGACAACAAAACATTCTAATCTTGGTTTTATTTTTTCGGTTAGAAGATTTGTTACTTGAACATAATATATTTTGTAGTCTTTACTAATCATCTTTCTTAACTATAATGTTGATATTTGTCTAATAGAGAGAGGTTTACTAATTCCTTCCATTGTTCTGGACATTCCACTTTCATTTTTGTAGGTAAATCATTTTTCATAACAATTTAGTACAAATTTATGTTGCTCTAACCAGTCCATACCTATAAGTATGTCGTATGAACCTAACGGTATACTAACCATTTATATCCAATTTACAATCGAGAATGAATTCAATTACTTTTCTTTTTTTCCTTTTTCTAATCGTATTAACCATGATTTAGTATGCTTTACCCTTTTTATCTTGCTTGAGTCTAACAAAGATGGAGTAACATAACTTAAACTAGCTCCCCAATCAATTAAAATCCAAACTTTTATTTCATGAATTTTACCTTCAATTTCAATAATGACAGACTAATGATCTTCTTGCCTCCCATTTAAAGACGCATTAACTCTATGAATGCTTTTGCCAATATCTCCAATTGTTGAAGCTTATTGTATCTTATGAATAAATTTTTTTTTGCATCATTTCTGTATGGACATTTTCTCAATAAATGTGGTTTGCCACATCCCAGCATTTCAATGGTTCTTTATAATTATCAATTGTTTTCTTAATTCCCAAATTAGCATAATTATTTCCCCTTGTACTTGTGGTAAATTCCTAGAGTATTTTTCTCCTTGATGTCCTTTGGGCATATTACGAAATGATCATGGCTTCCAACTTTTCATTCTCTGATTGAGTTTCCCTTATGTGACATCCTCATATATTTAAAATAGTTATTTTAAAATTGTTTCTTTAAAAATAAATTTCCAGTTATGGAAATTAGTATTTAAATTTGTGAAAGGATGTAATTATTATTTTTATGAATGTTGGACAAGAGTTTGATTTTCGAATTGTCCTATCTTGATGGACATATTTATGAGATAGATTTTTAAAAAAATCAAATGTTGGAAAACAAGTGGAACATCCAGGTTAAAAGTAGTTGACTATGATTCCATGAGTGGGGAACATGTTTGATTTAACTCAAAGATGATTTTTACAAGTGTCAGAAGTTGATTTATGTCACTGGAAACCCCTAAAAAACAAGTATTTGTCAAGATGCAAATTTTCCAAGGAGGGAAATGTATGGAAAAGTATTAGGCAATGAGAAAAGAATTATATACAACATAGTGAGGCAGGACATTGCTCAGTATGTTTTGGATACAACTCTTTGCTATTGTGAGCACAAGTGATGTTAGGAAAATGACTTTTTTGAACTGTACAATGGCTAATGAGTGATGCTCAATTTTCCCTTATGGAGTCATGATCATCATAGGGGGTGATCATAACAGGTAATTTGTAGTTTTTTGTATCTATTGTTGGGTGGAATGTGGTTGTTCCATTTGTTTTCTAGCATCACAGCTTCAGATATGTATTTTTTATTTATTTATGTTGAATTATTGTAATAGCATGTAGCTATACAATTTGATGCATTTTATTTAACCAATTACCTCTATATAGATTATAGATCTGCATGTAACCATAAGATCTGATCCAAATAAATGTGTTTTATTGTTATAAAGAATTTATTTAGCATACAGTTACAAAATTACATGTATTCTAATTGTCTATGTTGCATTTATATTGACTCTCAAGTAGCTGAAAAATTTGTTTGTATGTTACAAAATTTAATTTGTAGAGATGTAGTTATATTACAGAATCTAAATAGCCATGTTATGACTCATATCCATTAACATAAAATTATGTATTTTTAGCTATAAATCTGAGAAAGGGTAAATCTTAAATAATTTTGCATAGTTATACAAGTATTAAACTCAATACTTTTCCATATACAATATTCTGTTTTTCCTAGACATCATACAACTCTAGAATATTAGAACGATTTACACATGCAAAGAAAATAATACTTTATAAATTCCAACAGAATGGAATGAACAGGGTTATTTTTTCTATCGTTTATATACTTAAACCGAACCTGTGAAACAAATGTTAGTGAGTAAGAAGAGCTACAGAATCATAAATATAAGAGCTACGGAATTAAAACTGCTAGATATGAAAATTGCATATCAATAATTTTCTTAGTGTTAAGATACACAAATATATATTATGAGAAAAATCACTCAGTATATTCTTTAAATACAAATTTGTCGAATACTCTTCCAGCAGATTATTTTTTAAATTATGCACTATAGATTCCTATTCCAGATTAGCAAGTCATATTAAAAAAACGTTGTCAGATATTTTGATCTACAAATATATGTGTATATGTGTTATCCTAAAGATTAGGAATAAGCAGAAATGTATTAGAAAGACCTTATACAATCTACCAAATTTCATGACAAATTTCCAGTATCAGTACATAAGAATAAAAGAACATTGGTATGGAAATCCTAAAGAATAGAAAATCGAAATGTATTTCAGATTTGGGATTTTAGACACGAATAGAGCATTCAAGTCAAACCTTTTTGGATTGAATTTTAAATCTACAAAATAAGCATTCCAAAAGGAAATCGAGTACCTGTTTCGAGTAGAGCTTCATGGAAAATCCATGGCGATACTTGGGTACCTGTAAGACAGATTCACAATATTTCATTAGAGAAAATACCATAGATTAAGTTTAATATAAGAATACGTCATAAAGGAAAGGAAAAATATATATATATATTGTCGAACCACTTATATTTATGGGTTGAATTTGTGACATCCACCGGACGTACAAACTTCGTTAATGACAATCGCATATCAATTTGCTTTCTCTGTTGGGTATATTTGTCTCCTTGTATCAACTCGAATGTTGATAAAACGCTTGAGCATGACCTTTTTAACTCCTAGAGGAATCTGCAAGTGCGTAGGGAGGAGGTCATCAGGAAAGAACTGATGGGTTCCCTCACACATGAGATACCCATCATTAGTTTTCACTCTACTCTCTGTTTAACAGAAAACTTGTATTCTTAAAAAGGAAAATAAGTATAAGAAAAGACAAAGGTATTTTCCTTTTATACCAGACATCTTTTATCCATTTTATACCTCCTTAAAACAAGGA
Source organism: Picea mariana (assembly GCA_032191745.1). Lineage (NCBI taxonomy): Eukaryota > Viridiplantae > Streptophyta > Pinopsida > Pinales > Pinaceae > Picea > Picea mariana. The sequence goes on from JASDQU010103678.1 coordinate 400,756, forward strand.
TACAGTCACCATAAGTTAACCCAATATAGTGTATCTGGGTGAAATCAAATGTATACAGAGAGAACGATAAGAAATAAAGAAAGAAATATATCTATTTAATAAGTATAAGAAAAGACAAAGGTATTTTCCTTTTATACCAGACATCTTTTATCCATTTTATACCTCCTTAAAACAAGGATACAGTCACCATAAGTTAACCCAATATAGTGTATCTGGGTGAAATCAAATGTATACAGAGAGAACGATAAGAAATAAAGAAAGAAAAATATCTATTTAATATTGTTGAATAAATTTCCTACGTACACAGTATATAAATAATGTATTATACAATTCCTTACATAAGAATTGAAATAACAAGTGAAGGCATTGGGTAACTTGCAGTAACAACATAATAAGGATGGTAGTTCCTTAAATATGGGAATAGAATTGAAAGTAAAATGCATTGTGGGAATGGATACCAATTTATCATTATAATACACATAAAATACTATAAGAAGAATTAGAGTTTAACCTAGTTTTAACCAATGAACAACCATGACACTGGGCATCGAGTAATTCCAAGAGCATTGTGTAGAGTCAACTCCTCGTCAGAATGAGTTGTAAAAATCCTCAGTAAAGAGAACTCTTGTTATCTCTTAGACGATGGTTTGGTTCGACCCAATAGAGATGAGAGACAAGTCTGTAAATATAAAAGATAGATTATCATCATTCTAGTAATTTCTTTTCTTACAAACTAAGAAAAATGAGATAGTATGATCCATACCCAGAAACTCAAGGAGTAATGGTGATTAGCCATAAACTTTTACAGACTAAACTATTGTTTTTCCTTACAACAAATTCTAAACAGAGTTTTATAGATAATGGTGGTTTTCCTTACTTACGAATGAATTCAAACACATGAGAGGTAACAGGATCGACACCTTTTTACTTATGTTTTTTCCCCAAAGTTTTAACCCTATACATTCCTGGAACGTAATATAGATATCAAATCTCTTCGTGGACCAGAGAAAAAAAAGACTACGATAGAAAAAAATGACAAAATGAATAGGGGAAATGGATGTAGAGCTATATGATTCAAGTGGGAATAGACATCGATGCCATCCATGTTTACGTACCCTCGAGAAATGTTTTTTTCTCACATCGAGTCATATGACATGATAGTCGTGGGGCATTTAGATTGGTTACTTTTCTAGCTTGAAAGGATATTACATATTGAAACCATAAATTTAAAACATGTATTTTCCCTCTCAAGCTTAGATTTCCCAAGTTAAGAATTGAAAATTATGTAGACCACTTTTCTAAGAGCATATCTAATTATGTATTATCAAGGTAGGATTTGACAGAAAACTTATCCATGTGTGTAACCCTAAACAAAAAAAACATTATATGGAAATTTGGGTTTGTTACATATGGTATTAAAGTTGTAGGTTATAAAACTTAGGCCTAAGGGCGACACCAAAAAGTTTTTGTTAAATGAAAAAAAAATATTTGAATGTTACAAATAGACTGTGTTAAAATGTTTTTGGTAAAAATGTCAACACAGAATGGACAAGAAGACACACCCGAGAGAAACAATAATGAAGAGATTTCTAGTAACCTAGAACATCACAGCGAAGGAAGTTCAATGACCCAAGTGTTGGAAATGATGAGTAATACTATCATGGAATTGCATGTGTTTAAAGTTGACAATGAAAAATTAAAAAAAGCTTAGGAAGATCAACAAGAAATTAATGAAATGTTGTTATGCAGTATAGCAACAAAGAAGAGTCCAAGGAATAATGACATGGAAAAGGAAGTTAGTAAAAAGTCCTCAAAGAATTATAGTCATGAAACAAAAAGAGAAAAATACTCTTCTAATGACACACGCATGACAGAAAACAATGCCTCTACGGTAAGGAAAAGAAAACAGATGAACCATTTAGATGGATAATTTAAGAAAATCAAACCTTCAAAATTTGACGGTGAGTTAAGAACTAGTGAGGAGGTAGAAGCTTGGTTGTTTGACATAAATAAATACTTCTAGATATACAAATACTCTAATAATATGAATGTGTGAATGGTTATTTACAACCTAAAAGGTAGGCCAACATCTGGTGGAAAGACTTAAAATTAGCCAAAGGACTAAAAGAGAAGAATATGGAATGGGAATATTTCAAGAAAAAAATACTTATTTGAAAGCTATTATGAAATAAAGACTAAATAATTCTATGAACTAAAGTTAGGACAAATGACCATGGAGGACCTAATCACTAAATTTTTGGAATTATTCAGATTCGTACCTTATATAAAAAATGAAAATGTAAAGGTTCAAAGGTTTCTAAGCTATTTACCTCAGTCTTATAATGATAGAATAGTCTTCTAATGTTAATTAGTAATCCAATACTTTAGATTTTTTCCCTTGATGTCTTACTAATTTACAAGGTCATACAACATTTCAAATAAACTTGTTTAACCTCATTATTTTATTCTACTATAAATTATGGTTTTAAAGTTCTAATTCAAGTTAATACTAGAAATTAATGAAGATCAACATGAAATTAATGAAATGTTGTTACGTAGTATAGCAACAAAGAAGAGTCCAAGGAATAATGAAATGGACTAGGAAGTTAGTAAAATGTCCTCAAAGGATTATAGTCATGAAAAAAAAATAGAAAAATATTCTTCTAATGACACACACATGACAGAAAACAATGCCTCTACAGTAAGGAAAAGAAAACAGATGGACCATTTAGATGGATAATTCAAGAAAATCAAACCTTCAAAATTTGACGGTGAGTTCAGAATTGGTGAGGGGCAGAAGCTTGGTTTCTTTACATAAAGAAATACTTCCATATATACAACTACTCTAGTAATATGAAAGTACAAATGGTTATTTACAACTTGAAAGGTAAACCCAACATCTGGTGGAAAGACTTAAAATTAGCCAAAGTACTAAAAGAGAAGAATACGGAATGGGAATATTTCAGGAAACACTTCAAGAAAAAATACTTATTTGAAAGCTATTATGAAAGAAAGACTAAATAATTTTATGAACTGAAGTTAGTACAGATGACAATAAAAGACCTAATTACTAAATTAATGAAATTATTAAGATTTGTACCTTATATAAAAAAATGAAAAGGTAGGTTCAAAGGTTTCGGCGCTATTTACCTCCTTATTATAATGATAGAATAGAGTTTGATAACCCAAATTAGAGAATTAGAAAAGGTTGAATGGTTATTTACATTAAGGCATCATCTTGAAAAAAAAAATCTTTATATTTTATCTAATGTTAACTCGTAGTCCAAAACTTTAGATTTTTTCCCTTAATTTCTTACTAATTTACAAGGTCATGCAACCTTTCAAATAAACTTGTTTAACCTCATTATTTTATTCTACTATAAAATTATGGTTTTAAAGTTCTAATAAAAGTTACTACTAGCGAGACCATGGGAACCTACAAAAATTCATTTTTAGAGTCGACTATCAAACAAATTCCCTCCAATATCCTCAAATTCATATCCATCATATTGGCAAGGGTTTAATGTTTTGAAAAAGTTTAAAATCAATGGGGTAATAGACAAGAATTAGGATGCTACCTGTAGATAAACAAGGGTTGCATGGTAACATAGTCCCTGCCGAGTTAGTTGGGGAATACATGTTGAACAATGAAACTTAATATAACTAAATGCACAAGTAATGAATATTTTTTGTCAAAAGATAATAATTGAGGGTTGTTTGTTATTCAAAGTGTATAATGAACCGTAAGCTGAATGGAACTATAATATTCATAAATATAATATAAATATAAAAAATATATTATAAATATAGTAAAAATATAATAATAAATATAATAATAAATAATATATTAGATAATAAATATAATATAAATATAATAATGCATAATAATAAATACATAGTACAACTTTTTATATTTAGATGTGGTGATTCATGAAATTCATTGATTATGTGATTAATTCTACATATTGAAAGACTTGAAAGAAGAAATAACACTTCAATTCTATCAACCAATTAGAAATGAGAAACACAAATATTTTTATTAGATCCATATATATATATATATATATATATATATATATATATATATATTCCTATGTTAAACATTACATTGCATACACAAATTTATGGTAAAAGAAAAATTAATGTCACATCAATGTCACATCAAAAGCAAACTCATTGCTATAGTCCCATAGCAGGGACTAATAACTAGAATGAATTGTAGTCTTATTTCATGGTTTTCAAACATGAGAGGGAGAGTTGGTGAGGTTGTGGTAAACATAAATGTGTCATTAATCCTTATTCAGACAGTTTGGAAGTCATCTGTATCGACTATCTATTCATGCCCATGTCACCGTTTTCACTTATCTCCCCTATGACGAGGTACATGATGTTTTCGATTTTCAGGTTGAAGTACAAGGGGATGGGCTCGAGGTCTTTTGGGTTTTTGAAATAGATTCAAAGGGAATTTTTCCACCTTTTACATTGATGTTCTGTGAGGTTTATATCTGGAGTTAATAACCTTTTTTCTCTGCTCATTTTATGATAGCATTTTCCCTGGGAACACATAGACTCCACTCCCAAACGTCATGTCAATACAAGGGTGATTCATTGTTACCCACTCTCCAATTCTAGGTAATATTTCTCCAAGAAAGTCATGTATAAATTAAAATTAATATGGTTTGAGTCCAGAATATATGTAATTGTGTGAAAGAATTTTTCTTTGTTATATATTGAGTTTTCCAAGAGGGTAATTTCACCTTTTGTTTAAAATTGTAATTATTTTAAGAATATATTTTATTTCTTAGTCGGAGTTATAGATATAACTATTCTCCTTCACACTGTAATCTTGCCTTCATATATTGGGCATTGTCTTTAATTATAAGGATTGTGTTTTCAGAAAGGTTTTGAATACCATTTTAATGGTGGGCCCTTCTATTTTCTGAGGGAACCCATCGGATATAAAGGAATCCTTCATCATCTTTTCAACCCTCGACTTCGTTTACATTTTTCTTATAACCAAAAATGGTATGGGTAATTAATTAAAAATTCTCATATTGAATGGGATTTTCTTTACTCAAAAAGGATGTGGATGCAAGTTTGGCAATGTTCATACTGACTCCAAAAGTAATGCAAAATAAGAACATGGTGTAGTTTCTTCAAATGAAAAATGGATGCAACTACGCTTACAAAGAAAACTCTTTTCCTTTTCAATGAAAGAAAAAAATTTTGAATGCAATATTTAAGCCACCTTGATATGCATACTACAACTTTATTTTCAAAAACCTAAATATAAAAAAGAATTTAAAACTTGCACTACTGGATTCTTTTCTTTTTCCAATACAAGTCTACCACTACCAAACTGCTATGGAAATGCAACTACCTAAATGCTAAATAACTAACTATTTTCTTGTAATGATGAGAGGAAAGGGTTCAAGAAAGGAGATGTAAGCAAACAAGCATATTTTTGTTCTTTTTCATTTACAAAAGAAATAAAAACAAAGAATTGCAATTTTTATTTTTGAAAAAAGGAAAATTAGGTAAAGAGACAGAAAGTTCTCAGCCAGAAAACCATTGAAAACTCAATGAGTTTGGACATTCACACAAACAAGGCTAATCTTCCAATCAACTAGACAAACCTTATACAAAAGAACTCAAGAAAGATATATATATATATATATATATATATATATATATATATATATATATATATATATATATT
>JASDQU010103678.1:406494-435724 GCA_032191745.1 Picea mariana
ATATATATATATATATATATTCCTATGTTAAACATTACATTGCATACACAAATTTATGGTAAAAGAAAAATTAATGTCACATCAATGTCACATCAAAAGCAAACTCATTGCTATAGTCCCATAGCAGGGACTAATAACTAGAATGAATTGTAGTCTTATTTCATGGTTTTCAAACATGAGAGGGAGAGTTGGTGAGGTTGTGGTAAACATAAATGTGTCATTAATCCTTATTCAGACAGTTTGGAAGTCATCTGTATCGACTATCTATTCATGCCCATGTCACCGTTTTCACTTATCTCCCCTATGACGAGGTACATGATGTTTTCGATTTTCAGGTTGAAGTACAAGGGGATGGGCTCGAGGTCTTTTGGGTTTTTGAAATAGATTCAAAGGGAATTTTTCCACCTTTTACATTGATGTTCTGTGAGGTTTATATCTGGAGTTAATAACCTTTTTTCTCTGCTCATTTTATGATAGCATTTTCCCTGGGAACACATAGACTCCACTCCCAAACGTCATGTCAATACAAGGGTGATTCATTGTTACCCACTCTCCAATTCTAGGTAATATTTCTCCAAGAAAGTCATGTATAAATTAAAATTAATATGGTTTGAGTCCAGAATATATGTAATTGTGTGAAAGAATTTTTCTTTGTTATATATTGAGTTTTCCAAGAGGGTAATTTCACCTTTTGTTTAAAATTGTAATTATTTTAAGAATATATTTTATTTCTTAGTCGGAGTTATAGATATAACTATTCTCCTTCACACTGTAATCTTGCCTTCATATATTGGGCATTGTCTTTAATTATAAGGATTGTGTTTTCAGAAAGGTTTTGAATACCATTTTAATGGTGGGCCCTTCTATTTTCTGAGGGAACCCATCGGATATAAAGGAATCCTTCATCATCTTTTCAACCCTCGACTTCGTTTACATTTTTCTTATAACCAAAAATGGTATGGGTAATTAATTAAAAATTCTCATATTGAATGGGATTTTCTTTACTCAAAAAGGATGTGGATGCAAGTTTGGCAATGTTCATACTGACTCCAAAAGTAATGCAAAATAAGAACATGGTGTAGTTTCTTCAAATGAAAAATGGATGCAACTACGCTTACAAAGAAAACTCTTTTCCTTTTCAATGAAAGAAAAAAATTTTGAATGCAATATTTAAGCCACCTTGATATGCATACTACAACTTTATTTTCAAAAACCTAAATATAAAAAAGAATTTAAAACTTGCACTACTGGATTCTTTTCTTTTTCCAATACAAGTCTACCACTACCAAACTGCTATGGAAATGCAACTACCTAAATGCTAAATAACTAACTATTTTCTTGTAATGATGAGAGGAAAGGGTTCAAGAAAGGAGATGTAAGCAAACAAGCATATTTTTGTTCTTTTTCATTTACAAAAGAAATAAAAACAAAGAATTGCAATTTTTATTTTTGAAAAAAGGAAAATTAGGTAAAGAGACAGAAAGTTCTCAGCCAGAAAACCATTGAAAACTCAATGAGTTTGGACATTCACACAAACAAGGCTAATCTTCCAATCAACTAGACAAACCTTATACAAAAGAACTCAAGAAAGATATATATATATATATATATATATATATATATATATATATATATATATATATATATATTGTATAGAACACTTTCAAAATTCAACAAAGAAAATCAAGCAGAGACTTAGGATAACCCAGACAACTGAGAAAACCAAGCCCTAAACCCATTTAACACAGGTCTGTGACTGTATGTAGTGAAACTCATGGATATCCGTGGGTTGTAGAAGTGAAACTCGTGGATGTACATGGGATGTAGAACAACAACACACGGATGGCTTGGAAAGCTCAAAAAAATAAAAATACACTCCAAGAAAGAGGGCTTTGGGACTTGACAACAATTCCCGAGGGGCTAAAAACTCATTGAAAAAACTGAGAAAATACAAAAAACACAACAAGGAAATAAATAAGGAATGGACCCTAAACAAACTGACCCAAACTAGGAGAATTCCCCAGTATGGTCGCCAATTATGTTGACACAATATTTCCCTCATGAATTTGGGGAAAATAATGACAGATCAAGACTGTATTGAGAAGACTAAAATATTTCATGATAGACAAGTATACAAAACTTAAAGAACAACTACTTTTGCTAGGAGAAAGTAGGGACACAAGGACAGAGAAAGATTGCACCTTAAGTCTCTTATTTTATGTTGATCCTCACTCTTGGTTTTTGAAGAGCTACTGATAATTTGTCAGAACCATACTACAAAATAAATTCAAGACAAGCACTGCTACGAGGTATTTGTATGATCAAACAGTATACATGTCATGTACTATATTAAATAAAATGTGATAAACAAAGACACACAATGTTGCAATTAACACAAAATTTGGAGGGAAATAAATCTCTTCTATTGGCACCAAATATGAAGGTTAATTACAACTTAACTCTCTTTCAGCACTGCTTCAGAGCCAAATTCCCGGGTTCTTCCACAAATCCTTCAAGCATCTACTCAACCACAATACTCTTCCTTAGATACCCCAAATAGGGATAAGGAAACACCCTATGACTATATAAGAAGGAAATAGGTACTGGAAAAGGAGTTTCCATATTGGGGAATGTCACTCGGAGGATAATAAGGATAGAGAATCTCGCTAGATGTTAGTAGCATAACCTTACCCCAAAAGTCATGTTCTCATTATATCCCTCAATAGTGATTTTATATATTCCTCAAGAGGTTGGGGGAGTTGGAATCCATTTTGTACGAGCATGGGGACATTGGGAAACAATCCCAACTGAAAAACCTGCCCGAAAACTCAGAATTATTTTATTTTTTCCATTTATTGAGGGAATCTGCATGTATATGTGCAAAAGACATGTTTTTTAGATGATTTTCATGAGGCAAGTTTGGGATTTTTTCTAGCAAGGCAAGGGAAAGGGTTAGGTCATGGAACAAATGCATAGGTGTGGCATTTTGTTGTATAATACTAATTAAATTATTTTTATTGTTATTTCATTTAGAATATGGTTAATTTTATTAATTGTGTTTATTAATTATAATTAATGTAGGTTCATGTAATTAATTGTTTTTTGTTTAGGAGTGAAATTAGTTAAAATTATATTACAAACCAGAGGTCCTATTCCCTCCTAGGTTCTTATTCACACTATGTATAGGGGATAAACCCATTTAAATATCTAAGTGTCGAAGTCTCTTGTGCATGAGGGATTTTTGTTTGAAGATTAAGAATCAACAACCTAGATTCACCCACAGGCATGATCAATGACTGCTCAACGAAATTTTTCAAAGAGACATAACTTGTGCTACATGTGTCAGAATTGAGCCCATGATACCTCGTTGGAAAAGTATCAGGATGAGGAATGTAGTAGCAGAGGTTGTCAATCCAGAAAAGTGTCAAAGAATCTTAGAAAATGTATAAAACAATAGAACACATATTTAGCAGTAGAAATGACTATATAGACTTTAAGAAGCCATATATGGGGATATGAAAAACAAAATTAATCCTGCGATATCTCTTCGGAAAGATATAATAAAAAATAATTGGATGGGACAAAAAGTGTTGGAATACTGAGAGAAACAATTGTCCAAAAATGTAAGTCACAGAAGAAACCTGAATTTGGTTGAATAACGAGCGATGTTATGTTTCAACAATGATATATCAAGCTACATGCATCGAAATCAAGCTCAAAATTGCTTGATGGAATGTTGAGGTAGAGGATAATAAGATCAAAAGATATTAATTAGCAAGAAAACACCAGAAATGATCAAAATAACTCGAGGAATTCAAAATATAACACCAACAGACAAAATGAATAACGTTTTTACTTAATATAATTTGTAAAGTGCCACAGGGAAAAAATAACCACCCATGAGACTCTCCAACTTCCATTTGTAACTCTTTCATATTTAGTTTTAAAAATGTAAGAGAAATTAAGGGAAAATGAAGCAAACAACCAAGAGAGCTAAAGAGTCTCTCTTGTTTTATAAAAGAGATCTAATTGAATATAAAAAGGGATATTTTTTCCCTTCGTATTGAAAGGAGATATTGTTACTTCTGAATGATCAAGAGCAAGAGAAATTATGGAAACTTATGATTTTGGTAGATGTACATGAAACTATTCTTTGTGCATTTATATTCTACTTGAGTAGCATAGAATTATGTTGCATGAACTATTTCTTCACTTTGTTCTATATGCTCATGTTTTCATATGTTTCCTTATGAGTACATAAATAATGTTATGAATGCATTGTACAAGAAATTGTACATGTATTTGTAGCATCGTTGTTATCACTTTTCATTAGAATACATTAATTATTTTTGGTTCTAATGATATTATCCCTCAGTGTACTAATTCTTGTATTTTTTCTCCAATGATAGGTTAGAATTAGTTAGCTTAGATTGGTTCACTTTTAGTTAGATTATACTTAGGAATAACTAGAACTCTTTGGGGATAGTAATTTTGAGAGGCAATGAGGCCTACATACTCGTCGAAAATTCTACACCAAATGAGATTAGGTCATCGAGTGCTCACCCTTACCTTCTTGACGGGCCATTTAGGCTCATCAATAGAAATGGCATTAGAAGGAGGGACAAATGACAAGCTGAGCCTGTGAAGTCATTCTTATTATTTTTTTTTAATTTACTAATGGATCCATCCCATATCCCTTTATGGAGATGTTTTTCTGGTATTATACCTGCCAAACCTCCTATAAAGATTTCACATTTCTTTTAAAAAATTAAATTCGATGGAAAGGGTGAGACAGATGCATCTAAACATGCTTTTCAATTTTGGAAGTTTTGTAGTTCTCATAATATCACTAATGGAAATGCCATTTTCAGATTGTTCACTTTCACTTTCATAGGTTGGGTCAACAGATGGTGCAAGACTTACTGACTGCCTATATTCACACAAGGGAACAATTTATACATGAATTTTTGCATGATTTTGAGAAGTATGATTATGATTAATTGTGTGAATAAATTTTAGAGCTTAGGAAGAAAAATATTAATCTTTTAAATATTTTTTTTATCATATTTACTCATATTTGATATAGATTTCCTTTAGATTATAGGCCCTCTAACCATGATTTGATTCCCTTTTTAGTTTCTCTTACTTATAAAATAGACTAGCTAGTGGATGAATAATCTAAATCATGTTTTAATGTTCCTTTACATGTTGATTTGGATTTAAATGAAAATATTGAAAATATTGATCCTTTAGCTGGACTCCATATCTCTGGATCTTTCTTTACTCTGGGAGGTGTTTTTTAGAGAGATAATTTTTTTTTGGAAGAACTATATGTATCCTTCGATCACTCCAGCCCCCATTTCTTTCCTTGTGACAAAGAATAGACCTCTTGTGTTGTAAATCCAAGTTCATATTTGTTTGTAGATGACCAAGAGGAGGATTTTTCTGTTGATAATGGGACACTTCAAGTCGCACTAATGGTTATGCCAGGTTTCCATTATCCTATCTCTTCTTCGTAATCATAAGAAATGGAGGAATCTTTGGAGAAAAACCCGCATGTTGATCATGTTGTTAATGAATGAAATAGGGGTACACTTAACATAATACATTGCTCACCATTGGATAAAATGGAATTTATTTATGTTGATTTAGATTGTCTTGTTGTTACAAATTATCCTATTATAATTGACATAGATCAAGAATGTTTTCCTACTACTATTGAATTAGTTATTGAATGTTGTTCTTATAAGAATTCTTGTGATGTTCTCCTCTCTTCTTACCATGAATATGGTTTGGAAGATGTTTTAGATTCTCATATTGTGAAGGAGGGAAACAACCACAATGATCTCTTCACTTCAAGAGAAGAAATAAACGTACATGACATACATCTCTTATCATAGTAGTCCACTCTTCGCTTGGATGAGGAAAACCATGTTGAAGTAGAACATGTTTATTTTGAAACCATTCTAGTGTGGAACCTACCAATTCACAATCAGTCACTATTGTTCTTAACGAAAAAGAAATTCCATTTAGGGAGTCATATTTTGAAAATGTTTCTTGCTCAATAGAGACTTTTAATTCTCTTAATTCTTCCACTTATTATTATGTGTATCTTGATATCCTTAATGGTTTGATTTTGCATGAAGCCACCCATTTTCCTATTCAATTAAACTCATTAGGGTCGACCCCTTTTGAAATACTTGATGGTGGCGATTTGTATATGGAAGATAAAGAGGATAAGGCCTCTTCCCATGAACTTAGTATAACTATGCCTTATGATTAATTTTCATGGGATTAAGGGAACTTTTTAGTAAACGTATATCATACCATGCATTCCTCTTATTCATATTCATTTTTAGAATAATGAATTTTCTTGTTTAAGCAACCCTTTAGTTGATTTTTTTCTATGTTAGTGGATATTTTTGAGTACTCAACACACCCTAAAAGTTTTGCGACTATTTCCTTTTGGGTACCACCCTGTAGTTTACTTTTGACCATTTTCGCCTTGTCTTGAAACTGATCCTTTGCTTCTCTTATATGTTTCATGTTTTAATTGATTAAAAGTTCACTTGAACATATAGCAAAGAATCATCTTAACTATAAATTAATTAATAACTACTCGAGTAATCGGCGACCCTGATTTTTTCCCCGACTCACAAGAGAATTTCGGCATCGACGGAAGATGATGGTGGAAAAAACCGTTCGGGGAGTCAAAATAGCCAGGTACCGACCCTCATCGACGTTGGTTGATGAAATTTTTCTTTCCTATGAATAAACCTTGGGAAGGATTTTATTGAAGACCGATTCGATTGGCTTCGACAGAAAGATGTAATAATACACACCGCATGAAAGAAAGAGTAAACCCCCTGATAGCCAACCCTTATACTGTCGGTGTTGGAAGTTTCATCAATAGCATATCAATTTAAGTACACACTCTGATAATAATCGATCCCTGATTCATTCGCCAAGTGATGTGACGTGATGAGATGTGTTGACCCTGGAGTGTGGTAGGTACATTGCAATTACGATTCTCAGTTAATTCATGGATCATGCATTAGTTACTGACTCATGCATGAATCAAAAGGAACCATTAAACTTGTCGATACAATGCATCTCCATCCATGCCTCCAACGTCAACTAGTCAGAATTTATTCGTAGAAAATCCGATAGTGGTTTATTTTGAATTTGCATTCATTACTCGTATTAACTAACTGATATGACTGATAGTATATCCCATTTATATTCCTTTCGAGTCATTGTGTACGATCCCATTTTGTTCAGCAAGAATTTTAGGGAAGACAGGAGAGCGAAGCTAATAGTCCACAAGAAGCGTTCAAAGTCCAGTGAGTATTAAAACCATTATCTTAGCCAACATTACAAGAATAATGCCTCCTAAGAAGCCGTCCACTAGGAAATCGCCGAGAGACCCTAAGTTGCAGGAATCAGAAGTAGGAGAACGCTCCTCCCCATCAATTGCAAGGCAATTAGATTTCATCCCCAAACCAGTATCTTCCATTAAGAGAATCACCAAGGAGCCTTTTGTCTAGCCCCTAGCTTTCAGAGACACGGAGACAAGTATTGGAGCCAAAATGGAATTTCCTCGCTGGGAAAAAGTTTTCAAGAAAATAAATAAAGAAGAACCCCTCCAATATACCGCACATAGCGATTCTAAAATGAGGAAGCTCGATGATGAGGTCCTCCCCAATATTCGCAAGGCTTATTTGCACATGGTGGCAAGCCGATCTCCAGTCTTTCTGTGCATTGAGATCTTGAAGTGGATCATTGACCACACTGATGCCCAAAAGTGTTTGATTAATGAACATAAAGGCGAGTGCATCGGAGTCTTCCTACCATCAGAGGTTCAGAACTACTATAAGCTCAAATATTCTGAGCTAAAGCTGAGCACTGATTTGATCTTAAGTTTCTATGCGTCACATGATACCAGCAAAATCATGTCGTCTTCGTGGAGAGAAGACAAAAAATTCACGAACTGGACTGCTGGATATACCCAACGACCAATCTTAGGGAACCATACATATACCTCATGTCTTTACTTTGCAGGTTACATGGGGAAAAAGACTGTTCCTGATTTTCATAGGCTTGGATGCCTCTAGATTTTACAATCATTATTTCAGGCACAGGCTTCAACGGGGGTGCCATCATCTCCAAATAGTTAAGCACCTACATAATACAGGCTCAGGAGCCGAAGGAGGGTGATACCCCCGCCTTCTACATGGCTTCGTATCTACTGTACGTGATCTGGGCTAGAAATTCTTTTGCTGGGATGAATTTGAATTGGCACCCTTCAGAGCTAGTTGTCCATGTATACTTCAACATCCTATGGGAAAACAAGTACAAAAAATCCTATGTTGTTATCTGTGATCAATTTATTGCACGCATTTACTCCTTGCTCTTCATAAGAGAGTACCCTAGATTATTAGATGAAGCAAAGAAGGTTATAGCCAAAATTGGCCACTGGTATTTGGAAGAATGGGAAGCCTACATTAGAGTCTTTGGTTCCATAGGAGCACCCCACTTATTACCCATTTATTTTATCGACTGGCTAGTGTTAGGGGAAATTTGTTATCAAACCATCCTTCAAGGATACAATGCAACTTTAGTAAAAGACAAGAAGCGGGCTTTCATACCATATGGGTTTCATATTGGGTTTTGCGTGGTCAAAGATACCATGCATGCTAAACAACGCAGTCTAGGTCAATTAGAATTTCAGTTCCAAAATGGCCGATTTCGCAAACACTATCCCAAGGGATTGGTTCTACAACACCCGTCATAGGTATCATCCTGTTGGCCTTATGCCCACGACCAGTTCGAAGATGAAATATTTACTGAAAACGCCCAAGAATGGAATGTGGTGGCATCCATGAGAGATGATCCTTGAGGAACCAAGTTTAGAGCTATGAGCCATGAAGAGTAGGCAACATTTCTAGACCAGGCAGTTGAAGAAATTAGCCGACGCCTGGGAGAAGCAGTTGCACATGAATTGGATGAATAAATAAGCATTCCTGAAGAAGACATTGAAGCCGTGGGAATTCACTAGGAATCCCTGGTACAAATCAGGGATCTTCCGGAAGATCAATTTGCACAAGAAAGGGGTACGTCGTTGTTTCAGGAAATCAAGTTGTTGATGAATCGAATGTGAGATGGCCCGTACCTTTTAATAGGAGATTAAGCCTCAACTATTGTTCATAGTATTCCGACGGAGTCAAACAATCCTAGGTCCACAGTCCCTGACAACGCCTGTGGGTTGGGCAACCTTGAACTCGCAACATCATCGATCGATCCTTCGGAGGAAGGGACAACTCAACCTGAGATAGGCTGAGTCTTGATAGAGACATAAGCACCCAATCCCTTGATTACTCTTATACTTATTTACAGTGACAACGAGAGTCCAGAACCGGCTCACGGAAACCCGGTGCGAGTCCAAGAAGAAAAAGGTCCCGAGAAAATCACTTACCCTGAGCCCGAAGTCCAAAACAAGTAGGCCTCATAGATGGAAACAAGGTCCAAAGGTGGCCTCGACAAAAGAGAGTCTGACAGATAGGAAGCAGAAGGAAGACCGAGCGATGAAATTCCGCAAAAGAGAATCGACAACTCTACGAGCAACAAACAAGTAAGCGATGAGTCTTTTCCCGATGCCTCCATTACACCCAATATTCAAGTCCCAGACGAACGACAAGCAGAGGATGTATCCGCAAAACAGAGAGAAGAAATTCGAGAAACCACTTCTGAGCGAATATACACCACAGGTAGTCTGAGGAACAACCTCTCATGGGGAGATCAACAGATACCAGAACCTGTAGATGAAGTAGAAGACATCTATACAATATCTTACAATAAAAAGAGGAAGGCCATCATTCAAAGGACTGTGAAGAGGCGAAGGATCACTTTGGATCAATCCATCATGGTTACCACAGAAGATAACCTAATCAGCATTGCAGACGCTCGCATGTCCGAACTGATTGGTGTAGGAAAAGCCCTTTGATATGCCACCCAAGACAGATCTAGGAGAGATGAAAAGGAACTAGCCGACACACGGGAGGAGCTCAAACACCTACACCATCTTGTCAAATAATATAAAGGGGCCACACATACCACTGCATATCTAAAGGAAGAATTCAACGAAGTTTATAACAAGTTCAAGAAGGAAAGGCACATGTTGACCGAGAACATAGTCAAATTCTAGGAGGATACTTTTATGGCACTCACGACATGAAAAGAGATGGAAAAATGGCATGAAAAGGAACAATTAGCGGTAGAGAGACTCAAATACATTGAAGCGGTCCAACAGGGGCGAAAAAATTAAAATCATGGCATTCGGTTGGTTGGAAAAAGTACTTTTGACCGCATGAAGAAATCCTCTGAATACTGGGAGAAGATGACCTGGGACCCACACCAAAAAATCCAAAATCAATGGGCCAAGTACCAAAAACACTGGGGTAAAATTAATAAAGTAATGAAATATGTCGGTCTCCTCGAATTCGACACTCATGATGAATTCACTAACTTGATCGATGTGTTCAAGACGCACTCCATACAAGACTCACTCTGGTCTGAAGGGTGCGCAAAAGTCGTCGATGCAATGCCAGGACAAGTGCAATAATTCATAGGTCATTTGATCCGAGCTCGAGCCATGCTACAACTGCTGAACTCCAGTCTATTAAAATACCAGGCGCATGCAGTAGACATCAGAGGAGCATATGCTACCACTATGGAACAACATAGATTCCCATGGGCTTAAACCTATCAAAATTTGTTTATCAGCTAGTCTGAATATGAAAGAAGCCACCCTTTTCAAGAGACATCTCAGGTGGACCGTTGAAAGAAACTATTCGATGATTACTCTACATGGCAATTTTTGTTTGGCCTAAATTGTATTTAGCCATTAATTATAGTTGAATTTTAGATTATAAATAGAGACATCGAACGATGAGTAAAAGGTCGATGGTTGTTGTAAGAACTCCTTTTTTTTGGCTGTTGATAACTATTTTGAGACTGTTGTGAATTGAGAAGTCCTTATGGGCCAAAGACAAGCTATTTTCATCAGATGTATGTGATTGGAGTTGGAGAAGAATTAAATCATTTCCTGCTCCATGAATGATGCAGTAAATGAGTAAGAGAAATTAATTTTGTTTTCAAGTTATCTGGTGCAATGTCTTGATATTCTTTGCTTTAATGATGAGGATAAATCGTTGTGTTGTTATGTGATAAATGTTATGGTAGATGAATTATTTTTCTTACCATGATCTTGATTACATTTGTGTTTTATTCTGTTAAATAAGTTTTATTCTCAGACAGTAATTGGATGCTCATTTGGTTAATGTATTAGTACTAGGCCCTATGGCATAGAATCATTGTCTGCATGTTTGAGCAGTGGGTTATCCGAAGCTCTACCTCTTCCCTCTAGTTAAAATGCTTGTCTTGTTATTTGTCAAGTTGGTTTATACTGGCTTTCCTCTCTCATATCAGCCCCACCCAAGAGAAATATGGACAAAGAACTGTCCTAACTAAAGGAAGAGCCTTCACCAGAAAACACAAAGCCCATCAATAATTCAGCCAGATTGCAAGATATGGAGAACCATTCCACTCCAAACATGACAAAGTCTAAATGGGCCTCGGTGGCGGGTTTGGTTCCTATTGTTGAATCAAGGGATTTAGTCCCCATCAACAGAACTGGCACTAGAAGGAGGGACACAATGAGTGGCTGAGTATATAAGTTATATGACATTTCAAACAGGCTACAGATTCATAATGGCCCACATGCATGGCTAGTAATCGGACAGACTTCCCACGCTTACCGAGTACTCCCAAAGTAGATAACTCACCTAATTCTGAGGAAGGAGAAGTTCCACTTCAATACAACCAACCTTGGTTGGCCGAAGACGTTGTGGCCATCCTAGGACAAGTACATAATCTTCCTCGGCACCCAGAAAAGATGCTTCCCAAGTATGATCCTAAAACTTCAGCTTTGCCCGAAGATCACATCAAGAAATTCATACTTGTGATCAGACTTATGAACGTTCGACATGAATACATAGTATGCATACTTTTCCCATAAACGTTTGAAAATTTATCTTCCGCGTGGTATTTTAATTTGTCAGTAGGATCCATAACCAGCTGGACTAAATTCCAAAAGAATTTTCTAGACAAATTTACAGAAAAAATACTATGGGAGCCCTGATGGCTGAGTTGTTCACATCCACCATGACCCCAAAATAAAGGGTCAAAGATTTCAATCAAATATTCATGACCATCCTAAGAAAATTCCATCCCACGATGAAATCAACTCAAGAATTGCAAATCGAGGTTTATGCCAATGAGCTCCCGGCTTCTATTTCCATGTTTGTTAAAAGAGACGCCAAGAAAACCCTTATGAATTTTTTTTAAGAATCGAAGATGATAGAATTCCAGATGAAAGGATGTAAAGAAGGGCAGGCTTCTCTGGTGAGGAAATAAATCCAACCTTCCCCTAGAAGAGGACTCCTTTTGACTAGACCATCGGGGAAACCGGCTGAACAAACTCCTGACAAAGGTAATGGAGATATAGAAGATTTTCACCGCATGGTCAAGAAACTATCGAATGAGATTATAGACATGAAAAGGAGCATAGGGGAAGGAAACCAAGGCCAAAGACCCTATAAGCCTTTATTTAAAAGAAGTCATCCTTTCAAAGCAATTTAACCTCCCCCAACCAACTTAAACATCGACCTAGGGAATGTCGCGTCTGATTATTTATGTGCTTACCACCAAGAGAACCACTCGAAGAGAGAATGCCCTCAATGGGTCAATGCCATGAATTTGATGGCCAATCATTTTCTGAACGAAGTTTCCCTGACCTAACAATCAAGTAGTTTGGCCATGAATAGTGTCGATTAGGAAGAAGTTGACCCACCGTGGGACATAACCATGCTGATATGGGATCCCAACATGATCATGTCTTCAGGTGACCTGTTTGAGTCTCAAGAACAAATCGTAGAGGTATCAGTAGTACAAACACATAGCAAGGGCCAAACCAGCTCGAAAGATGCCGACGCCACCCGGGCCCTGCAAAGTAAGTTAACTCCTGATCGCTTGAAAGCGCCTTTCACCCCCGATAAAAACCCTATAAGAATCCACACCCAAGATTCCCCAAAGTTAGAGTATAACGTAGTCGAATATTTGAAGAAGTTGAAAGCTAACATATCAGTTATGGACATATGTAGAATTACTCAATAGAAGGAATTCCTATTGCAAGCTTTGAATTTGGTAGGAAACCCGACCAATGGTAGTAGTCAGGACAGGACTCTCCCCCTGACATATTTAGAAAATAAGCCAACCATGACCACTTGATGAGAAGGTAGGAAAGAAAGGCCTTTTCTTCCGCCCTTCCTTTTGACGTTTGAAGTCTTCAAAAAGAATTTTCACAATTTCCTGGTCGATTTAGGGACATCCTCTAATGTCATGCCCTTGGACGTATGTAATACATTAGGTGTTGTCCCTCTCAAAAGTGATAAACATGTCATACAACTAGATAGAAAATGGGTCAAGTTCATGGGAGAACTCAAAGACGTGATGATCAGGATAGCAACGCATCCTAATTTCGTGCAGGTCATTGACATCATTGTGGTGGACATCCCTGAGGTGTATGGACTATTGTTGAGCCAATATTGGTCTGAAAAATCCAAACGGATATTTCAGTACCGACTGGGCACACCTTTGGATAGCACTAAAGGGATAAAATAACATGATCATAATCGATAGAGAAAGATATCTGAAACATAGGGTCACTGATCTGGAAACCCCGAACGAACCAGCCTCTACCAAATTCCCCATATTGGGAAACTAGTCTTGTGATTCTCACTTCGACAACTTTTCCCCTCTCCTGTCCAATGTTTCGCCTACTCAAAACTATGAAATGATCTTTCGAGAAGAATCCCTGACACTAATAGAAGATTCTTTCTTTTGTTAAAACCCCATGCTAGGAATTCTGGAGGAAGAGGTCAGAGAACAGAACACGGGCGAGGGGAGAGAAAGGAGAAATTATCTTTCGCAAATTTGGACCCTTTATTTTGATGGATCTAAATCGCAAGAAGGATCAGGAGCTGAGTGCAGACTCATCAATTAGAAGGGTAAATTTCATTTCTTGTCTTGTAGGATAGAATTCAAGTTTACCAACAATACCGCCGAGTATGAAGCTCTAGTACAAGGGTTAAAGAAAGCCATAGATTTGGGTATCAATGAATTGAAGGTTTTTGGGGATTCTGAGATCAATGTTAGACAAGTAAGGAATACTATTCATTGTAATTCACCTCATCTTAAGAACTACCAGCAAGAGGTGCATAGGCTAATGGAGTTCTTTGATGCTTTCAATATCACCACGAGCCCGAGAGCAAAAAACCTTCTTACTGACTCCTTGGACACAGCCGCTTCCCGACTATCGCCTTTAGAATATTATGAAGCCTCCTGATTCACTGTGGAGCTTGTCTACAGACCGTCAGTGCTGAACAATATTTCCAATTGGAAAGTCTTTATAGGAGATGAGAAAATCATAAACTTCTTGACCAACCAAGAAAATTTCAAAGACCTGGCCATAGATGATGAAGAGTTCTGAGAGAAAACAACTGAGACTAATCCCCGAATAGGAAAAGATGTTGGAAAATTAAAATCCCACACAATCCCCAAGGGGATAGCTAATCTAGAAAGTTTGTTTGATCTAAAGGATCGTTTTAAAGAACCCAAAAATGCGAAGACTGGTAGCTCTTGCCCACTCCATGAAACTGTGAATCTTGGGACCCCAGAGAACTCGAAGAATGTAAATTGCAAAAAAAAAATTCTCTAAGGAAGAGACGAAGGCCTACCTCAGATTATTCAGGCAATACCAGGATGTTTTCACATGGTCCTATAAGGATTTAAAAATGTATGACACCCGCATCATTCAACACACTATCCCGTTAAAACCTGAAATGAAGGTTTTTCAGTAGAAGCTCCGAAAGTACCATCCATCCCTGGAAACTCTCATATATCAAGAGTTGAGGAAACTTTTAGATGCGAAGATAATTTTCCAAGTTAGGCATTTTTCCTGGGTAGCGAATCTTGTTCCAGTGAGGAACAAGTCAGGAGAAATTTGACTATGTGTAGATTTTCGGAACCTTAACAGAGCTTCAGAAAAGGACAATTATCCTGTCTCACCGATGGAACAACTCATATAGACGGTGTCAGGCTCAGAGATTTTCTCCTTGCTAGATGATTTTTCAGGATACAACCAAGTGTTGGTTTTGGAAGAAGACCGATTAAAAACTACCTTACAACCCAAATGGGGAACCGTTGCTTATAAGCACATGCCCTTCAGCTTAATTAACGTAGGAGAAACCTTTCAAAGGGCCATGGACGTGGCTTTCTAGGGACTCATCAATAAGTGTGTGGTAGTTTATTTAGATGACGTAATGGTGTATTGTAGGAATAGAAAAGAACACATTCAACACTTAACTCAGATTTTTGAGAGATGCAGGAAGTACGGTATATTGTTGAACCCTAAGAAAACTATTTTCGGTGTCGAGGAAGGAAATTTGTTAGGTCATATTATATCCCAAGAAGGGATTTTCATAGACCCCTAAAGGATTAAGCCCATAAATCAACTGTCGCTTCACCATAACAAGAAGGCCATGCAATCCTTTTTCGGGCAAATCAATTTCGTGAGGAAGTTCACTCCCGACTTCGACGAAATCATTAAACCCTTGCAAAAGAAGATTCACAAGTATTCCAAGTTCAAATGGGATGATGACTGGAAAGACGCTTTCAACAATATCAAAGTCTCCATCTCCCAAGCCCCGGTGTTGTGAAGTCTCAATTTCAATAGGGATTTTAACCTGTATACTTTCGCCTCCGACCAATCGCTCATCACGGTTTTGATCTAGAAAGATGATGACAAGAATGAGGCCCCAGTGTCCTTTATGAATACTAATATTCAAGGAGCCGAGCTTAATTATCCTACCATAGATAAACAGGCCTACGTGGTCTACAAGGTAGTAAAACATTTCAGATCCTACATTCTCAAAAATCACACTAAGGTGATTGTGTCACACCCTGTAGTCCGATCCCTATTTACTCAACAAGAAATGGGGAAAAGGAGAGGGATCTAGATGGCAGTAGTCCAAGAATTTGATCTAGAAATAAAATCTGCCAAACTAGTAAAAGGACAAGGTCTCTGTAAGCTAGCAGCCAAAGCCCAGGATCAAGCAAATGAATATTCCAGGTGGGAAAACAAAATGGAACTATGGTGCAACGAAGTGGCATACATCTCCCCAAAATGAGTCTCCTGGTACAAGGATTTGACTTATCTTCTGCATCATGGGGCTTGTCCCGAGGACCTCAACCCTAAGGAAAGGAGAGCCTTAAGATTGAAATCTGCACAGTATCCTCTTATAAATTTGGTACTCTTTTGGATCAACTATGATGGGGTATTATTAAGATGTGTCGAATGAGTAAATGCCGACAAGGTGCTGACGAAACTCCATGATGGCCCTGTCGGAGGACACTTTGCAGGGGATACCACCTCTCATAAAATTCTGAGAGCCAACTATTATTGGCCCACTTTGTTCAAATATGCTCATACCTATGCTAGGAATTGGAAGACTTGTCAAATGAGCATTGGTAAGGAAAAAAGGGCAGCAATCCCACTTCAGCCTGTAACGGTCTCTAAACCTTTTGAGCAGTGGGGGCTGGATATCATAGGAGAAATTTTTCCTAGCTCTTCCAAACTGCATAAGTACATTCTTATTGCCACCGACTATTTCACAAAAATGGGCAGAGGTCATTCCTCTGATTCATGTAAATGAGAAAATAGTAATCCAATTTATAGAACAACAGTTGATCACGAGGTTTGGTGTCCCCCTCTATTTTAGTCTTTGATAATGCAACTTACTTCTCTTCTACCCTATTGATGGAGTTTGCTATGGACAAAGGAATCATAATCAAGTACTATGCAAATTATTACCCTCGGGGAAACGGTGTCACGGAATCAACCAACAAGAACCTGGTAAGGATACTAAAGAAGATGGTTACGGACAACCAATGAAATTGGCATAATCAACTTCATAATTCCCTGTGGGCTGATAGGATCACACCCAAATAAGCCATAGTAAAATCCCCATACTTTCTGTTCTATGGACAGGAAGCCATCCTCCCGAATTTTGTTTATCTTGCATCTCTCCAATTGGCCCAAGATTCTAATGAGGAACCCTCGTCGACCATACAATAGAGGATCGAAACTCTACTCATGCTGGAAGAAGAGAGAGAAAAGGCTAAGTCAAAATTATTAGCTCATCAATAGATAGTGAAAAGATGGTTCGATAAGCATAAGGCTAAGGAAAAGAACTTCGAAGTAGGAGATTTAGTCCTGAAGTGGCATAGGGCGAATGAACCCAAAGGGAAACATTCCAAGTTTCATAACCTATGGATTTAGCCTTTCCAGGTAGTTGAGAGGATTGGGGTAGGTACTTATCAGTTGCAAAATCTGAGGAGGAAACCTGATGCCCTCCTAGTAAATGGTCAAGCCCTAAAACAATACTTCCAATAAAAAAAAAAACAAACAAACAAAAAGAAGAAAATAATGACTTCGGTAAATACGAATAAAAGAAGTATCGGAGATATCTTCCTTGAGGTTCGGTAATATCTCGACGGAAAGGGAAGAGGAACAGAGATTTTGCATGTGCCCAGTGAATCGCCATTTGTTGAGTACTCAACACACCCTAAAATTTCTGCGACTATTTCATTTTGAGTATCACCCTATGCTTTACTTTTGACCATTTTCGCCTCAGCTTGAAACTGATTCTTCACTTCTCTTATATATTTCATGTTTTAATTGATTAAAATTTCACTTGAACATACAACAAAGAATCATCTTAACTCTAAATTACTTAACAACTTCTCGAGGAATCGGCATCGGCAGAAGATGATGGTGGCAAAAACCATTTGGGGAGTCAAAATAGTTGAGTACCGACCCTCATCGACATCGGCTGATGAAATGTTTCTTTCCTATGAATAAACCTTGGGAAGGATTTTGTCGAAGACCGATTCAATCGGCTTCGACAGAAAGATGTTGTAATACGCACCGCATGAAAGAAAGAGTAAAACCCCCGATCACCAACCCCTATATCGTGGGCATCAWAATTTTCCTCAATAGCCTATCAATGTAAGTACACACTCTGATAATAATCGATCCCCGATTCATTCACCAAGTGACGAGATGTGTTGACCCCGAAGTGTTGTAGGTATGTTKCAATTACGATTCTCAGTTAATTAGTGGATCATGCATTAGTTACTGACTCGTGTGTGAATCAAAAGGAACCAATAAACTTGTCGGTACAATGCATCTCCATTCGTGCCTCCACCGTCAACTAGTCAGAATTTATCCATAGAAAATACAATAGTGGTTTATTTTGAATTTGCATTCATTACTCGTATTAACTAACTAATATGACTGATAGTATCTACCAGTTATATTCCTTTCGAGTCATTGTGTATGATCCCATTCTACACAACAAGCATTTCAGGGAAGATAGGAGAGCGAATCTAATAGTCCACAGGAAGCGTTCAAATTCCAGTGAGTATTAAAACCATTATCTCAGCCAACACTACAGGAATAATGCCTTTGAAGAAGCCGTCAACCAGGAAATCATCGAGAGCCCCTAAGCTGTAGGAATCATAAGTAGGAGAAGGGTCCTCCCCATCAGTTTCAAGGCAATTAGATTTAATCCCCAAACCAGTATCCATCATTAAGAGAATCAACAAGGATCCTTTTGTCCAGCCCCTAGATTTCAGAGACACGGAGGTAAGTATTGGAGTGAAGATGGTATTTCCTTGTTGGGAAGAATTTTTCAAGAAAATCAAGAAAGAAGAACTCCTTGAATATACCCTACATAGCAATCCTGAAACGAGGAAGTGCGACGATGAGTTCCTCTCCAATATTCTCAGGGCTTATCTGCACATGGTGGCAAGCCGATCTCCAGTATTTCCTTACATTGAGCTCTTGAAGTGGATCATTGACCACACTGATGCCCAAAATTTTTTGATTAATGATGATAATGGCAAGTGCGTCGGAGTCTTCCCACCATCAGAGGTTCGGAACTACTATAAGTTCAAAGATTCTGAGCTAAAGTTGAGCAACAATTTTTTCTTAAGTTTCCATGCGTCACACGATACTAGAAAACTCATGTCATATTGGTGGCGAGAAGACAAAAAATTCATGAATCGAACTGTTGGCTGGTACCCAATGACCAATCTCAGGGAACCATACATATACCTCATGGATTTACTTTGCAGGTTACACGGGGAAAAAGATTGTTCCCAATTTTTAGAGGCTTGGATGCCTCTGGCTTTTACAATTGCTATTTCAGACACAGGCTTCAACTCGGGTGCCATCATCTCCAAACAGCTAAGCACCTACATAAGACAGGATCAGGAGTCGAAGGAGGGAGATACCCCTGCTTTCTACATGGCTTCGTATCTACTAGACGTGATCTACGCCAGAAATGATTGTGCTGAGATGAATATGAATTGGCACCCTTCAGAGCTATTTTTCCATGTATACTTCAGCATCCTATGGGAAAACAACTATTAAATATCTTACGTTGTTATCAGTGATCAATTTATTTCACGCATTTACTCCTTTCTCTTCATAAGAGAGTGCCCTAGATTATCAGATGAAGCAAAGAAGGTTATAGCCAAAATTGGCCACTGGTATTTGGAAGAACGACAAACCTACATCAGAGTTTTTGGTGCCATAGGAGCACTGCACTTATTACCCATTTATGTTCCCGACCGGCTAGTGTTAGGGGAAATTTGCTATCAAACCATCCTGCAAGGATAAAATGCAACTTTAGTAAAATACAAGAAGTAGGATTTCATGCCATATGGGTTTCATATTGGGTTCTACATGGTCAAAGATACCACGCATGCTAAACAACTCGATCTAGGTCAATTGGAATTTCAGTTCCAAACTGGTCAATTTCGCAAACATGATCCCAAGGGATTGGTTCTACAACACATGTCAGAGGTATCATCCTTTTGTCCCTATGCCCATGACCAGTTTGAAGATGAAATATTTACTGAAAACACCCAATATTGGAATGTGGTGGCATCCAGGAGAGTTGATCCTTGAGGAACCAGGTTTAGAGCTATGAGCCATGAAGAGCAGGCAACATTTTTGGAGCAGGCAGTTCAAGAAATTAGCCGAATATTGGGAGAAGAAGTTGCACATGAATTGGATGAAGAAACAAGCGATCCCGAAGAAGACATTGAAGCTGTCAGAATTCCCCAAGAATCCCCAGTACAAATCAAGGATCTTCCAGAAGATCAAGCTGCACAAGAAAGGGGTACATCATTGTTTCAGCAAACCGAGTTGCTGATGAAATGAATGCGAGATGACACATACCTTTTAATAGGACATGAAGCTTCAAATGTTGTTTAGAGTATCCCAATGGAGTCAAACGATCCTAGGTCCATAGTCCTCGACAATGCTCATGGGTTGGGAAACTACGAACCTACAACATCATCGATCGATCCTTCGGAGAAAGGGACAACTCAACCAGAGATAGGTCAAGTCTTGATAGAGGCACAAGTGCCTAATCCCTTGAGTACTCTTATACATATTTACAGTGATGACGAGAGTCTGAAACCCACTCACGACACCCCGGTGCGACTCCAAGAAGAAAAAGGTCCCGCAAAAATGACTTCCCCTAAGCCCAAAGTCTAAGACAAGTAGGCCTCACAGATGGAAACATGGTCTGAAGGTGGCCTTGACATAAGAGAGTCCGAAAGATAGGAAGCAGAAGCAAGGCTGAACGACGAAACTGCACAAAAGAGAATTGGCATCTCTACTGTCGATGAACAAGTAAGCGATGAGTCTGTGCCCGATGCCTCCATCATGCCCAATATTCAAGTCCTAGGTGAACGACAAGTAGAGGAAAGATACGCAAAACAGAGTGAAGAAATTCGAGAAACCACTCCTAAGCCAATATACACCACAAGTAGTCTAAGAAACAACCTCTCATGGGAAGATCAACAAATACCAGAACTCATAGACGAAGTAGCAGACATCTATGTGATCTCTTATGATCAAAAGAGGAAGGCCATCGTTCAAAGGACTGTGAAGAGCTGACGGATCACTTTGTATCAATCCATCATGGTTACCACAGAAGAGAACCTAATCAAAACTGTAGATGCTCTCACGTCTGAACTGATTGGCATAGGAAAATCCCTCTCAGATGTCGCCCAGATTAGAGTTAGGAGAGATCAAAAGGAACTAGCCGACACATGGGAGGAGCTCGAACACCTGCGCCATCTTGTCAAATACTATAAAGGGGCCACATAGACCAGTGCATATCTGAAGGAAGAATTCAATGGAGTTTATAACGAGTTCAAGAAGGAAAGGAACCTGTTGATTGAGAACATAGATAAATTCTAGGAGGATACTCTTATGGCACTCGCGGCATGAAAAGAGATGGAAAAATGGAATGAAAAGGCACAATTAGCGGTAGAGAGACTCAAATACATTGAAGCGGTCCAGCAGGGGTGAGAAAAGGAAAATCATGGCATTTGGTTGGTTGGAAAAAGTAGTTTTGACCGCATGAAGAAAGTCGTCGAATACTAGGCGAAGATTACCCGGGACCCACACCGAAAAATCCAAAAGAAATGGGCCAAGTTCTAGAAACACTGGGGTAAAATTAATAAAGTAATGAAAGATGTCAGTCTCCCCGAATTCAACACTCCTAATGAATTCACTAACCTGAGTGATGTTTTCAAGCCACACTCCATACAAGACTCTCTCTGGGCTGAAGGGTGCACAAAAGTGATTGATGCAATGCCAATACAGGTGCAACAATTTGTTGGTCATCCGATCCAAGCTCGAGCCATGCTGCAACTGCTGAACTCTAGTTTCGTAAAATATCAAGCACATGCCATAGACATCAGAGGAGCATATGTTGCCCCTATGGAAAAACACAGGTTCCCATGGGCTCAAACCTATGAAAATCTATTTATCAGTTGGTCTGAATATGAAAGAATCCACCCTTTTCAAGAGACATCTCAGGTGGACCGTTGAAAGAAACTATTGGATGATTACTCTAAGTGGCAATTTTTGTTTGGCCTAAATTGTATTTGGCTGTTAATTACAATTGAATTTTAGATTATAAATACAGACATTGACTGATGAGTAAAAGGTTGATCATTGTTGTAAGAACTCCTTTTTTGTTGTTGTTGATAACTATTTTGAGACAGTTGTGAATTGAGAAGTCCTTCTGGACCAAAGACAAGCTATTTTCATCAAATGTATGTGATTGGAGTTGGAGAAGAATTACTTCATTTCATGTCCCATGAATGATGCAGAGAATGAGTAAGAGCAATTAATTTTGTTTTCAAGTTATCTGGTGCAATGTCTTGATGTTCTTTTCTTTAATGATGAGGATAAATCATTGTGTTGTTATGTGATGAATGTTATGGTAGATGCATTATTTTTCTTACCATGATCTTGATTACATATGTGTTTTCTTCTGTTAAATTAGTTTTCTTCTCAGACAATAATTGGATGGTCATTTGGTTAATGTATTAGTACTAGGCCCTATGGCATAGAATCACTGTCTACACATTTGAGCAGCGGGTTATCCCAAGATCGACCTCTTCCCTCTAGGTAAAACCTATGTCATGTTATTTGTCAAATTGGTTTATACTGGCTTGCCTCTCTCATATCATCCCCACCCAAGAGAAATAAGGAAAAGAACTATCCTAATTGAAGGAAGAGCCTTCACCAGAAAACACAAATCCCATCGATAATTCGGTCAGATCGCAAGATATGGAGAACCATTCCACTCCAAACACAATAGAGTCTAATTGGGCCTCGGCAGCGGGTTTGGTTCCTACTGTTGAATCAAGGGATTTAGGCCCCATCAACAGATCCCACCATTGTCTTGAAGATTTAAATTATACCATGGTGGGTAATATTCCATGTATATCATGTGATATCACTAGTCTATATCTAGTGGATGGTTGCTTGAAGTTTGAGCCCTGTGAGGCTTGCCAAGACAATGAGGAACTTCGGTCTATGCCGTTGGTTATGTCAAGCCCTCGTTCTTTTTTTTTTTCTTCTGGGCTTAACAAGATCACTAACATAAAGATTCTCTAACCAAGAACACCTCACACATATTCAATGCATGGTTCTCATTTGGCATGACATTTTCCATTAAAACCCCTCCATCAATTATATGATAGTAATGTAATATTTTATGATATAATTGAAGCATGGTTGGAGGAATCATATTCATATAAAGTTCCCATGAATTATCACTATGACATTTTTAATATAGTGGATATAGTTTTTCAAGTTTTAATTATTCATACTTTTAGTCTATTTTTATTCCAATCTCTTTCGCTAATCATTTTTCATGAACATATGTTCCTAGGCTTCGGATTACAAGGATGGTTCCATTGGTAGTATGACTTTAAATAAATCTTTTATCAACCATTTTTAACGTAGGATAGGACTAGGGTAGAATAGATTAATGTATTTTCCTTGCATAACATTACCTTTGATTCCTAGTTTTTTTATTATTTATTTGTTTTCCTTTTCTTTTATTTATTGTTGGATGAATAGTGCATGAATTCTCAGCAAAGGTGAAAATAAATAGAAGGTTTTCCCAATAAATTTTCCCTTTATTGGATTTTGAAATTAATTTTGATTTGGGGAAAATTTACTTCATCTCATTCTCAATTTTTTCTATGTTGGGAAGTTTTCAGATCACTGATTGTTTATGCATGGTGACCATGTCAGATATTTTTGAAGCATTTTTTCATCATGCAGGTGGGATATTTTAAATTAAGATACTACTCAGTCCCTCTTGTGGTGAAAATGGGCACTCAGATGTTTTCCATATTCATATTTACATTGTACTAACTTGGATGATTTTTCTTGATTGATATTCTTTTGGAGTGTTGATATTGCTATCCCATACACAATGAATTAAATTTCAAGTGATTATTTATGCCCATCTGAATTGCAAGACACTCCAATTCCTTGTAATTTCCTTTGATTATTATTTTTGGGTTTGGAGTTTTCAAATGGTTTCTTTCACATTGATCATTTTTCTTTGATTACTTTCATTCAACATAATTTTCTATATTAACTTTTCTTAGCATAGTGAGCTTAGTTGATTTTCATTTCTCCTGAATTATTTTACTTGGGTACTTTTAGTCTTAGATTTTGGGTATGTGTTGCACATATCTTATGCTCAATTTAGTTAATTTTTCAATGAGGAATTTATCTTTTATCTTCCAACTTTCTTCACTAAATTTTCCTCTAATACACAACAACAAAATATATTATTTTATACTATCCAAAAACATGCTTTGACATTCTGGACAACATGGTTCCCGTTGGCGCAAAAGTGTTCATACCAGGGTCCTTCTTAGGTTACCAAAAAAAGGTACCGAAGTAGTCTAGAGTGCTGGCAGTTTCATCCCCTCGGGGGGGAAGAAGTCACACCCTAAGCACAATCGAGACAAGAAAGACAGGGAAGGGTAAGGAGAATACTTAAACAGAGCTTTGAGTCATCAAGACTCACTCTAGTATTGCACAAGATGAACTAACCTGTAACATTTATGAGTAATTCCTAATAGGGAATAAAGAAACAGAGTTGTATTTGCATTAATAAAGAATCATTTAGGTGTATCATACATAAAAAATGTACATAACAACATTCCATACATGCATCAAGACCAAATACACAGGATGTATATTTAAAATTTAGACCTCCATTTATATTAACAATACCAAACTCTGATACATTGACAATCTGGTTCTTACCCATCTCTTCAAGACTCAGCTATGCTATGGTATAGGCTATTACATCAGTGAATCTCGTCTCAACATTAGTATCAAAAACAACAATAACACTAATAGTTCCGGACTAATATCCTAGAAATAAGTACAAATCTACAGTCTATTAAACCTTCATTAACCATTATCCATTAGCCATTAGCCATTATTCATTATTCGTTATTCATTATCCATTACAATCACATCGGCCTCATATATATAATATTATCCTTGAGTTTGTTGATTGAGAACCTGAAATTTCTTTCTTTTCTTTAACTTGTTGCAACTTCTTTCCTTGAAGTTGATGGTGCGTTGTCCTTCCAACAACTTATTTTTTATTTCTTTTTTCCGCTGTCCATCTCCTCGGAAGCTTGCACAAATTACATTCTCTAAAATGAAGCTGCAATGTATCATGAACAACTTTTATTCACAAAACAAAGGGACCAAAAGGCTCTGAACACAATCCTTGACTCGCCCCAAGTCAAGTCTTCATCTCTTCTGTGGTCTCTAGGTTAGCTTGTTGTTCTCTCTTTCTTTCTGGTTCTGAATTTCTTTCATTTCTAGCTTGTCTTACTTCTTCCTTATCTTCTTCAAAATAAGGGCCCAACTTAGGTACAATTTCAAAGTCTCTCTTCCTGACCTCTTGGAAGTTGTCCACTTTGTCCTGCCATTTCCTAGCAAGCAGTGAAGCTTCAACAACAAACTGTTGAGTGGCGTCTGTGATGCACTCTTTTGGATTTGACGCAACCAAAGAGTTCCATTTTGAGACATCTATTTCATCCAATTGATGCATATGTAGGTAGGTTGTCTGAACTATGGGTTGAATCTCTTGAAGCTCCTTCTTAGACAAAATTTGGGCTTCATACAGTGCATTGAGGTCATTGTACGCTTGTTGGATTTTGTCGAATTTATCTTGTTGTTCTAGTGGATCTAGGGTGTTGGCAGTTTCTTCGTTGAGTGATTAGATCTTTACGTGAAAGTCTTCCAATGTTTGGTTGCAACTTGAAATGATTCTCATCCAATCGCTAACCTCTCTAAAGATATTTGTGCATTCTGCATTCCGTTTGTGCAAGGTTGCTCTTGCACTGTTCCCTTCCAAGACGATTTTCTCCATTTCATCTCGTAGCTTCTTGGCTTGCACTTCATCTTATTTATTACTGTCTCGTAGTTGTGCCTCGAGATTTTCTGCTCTTTCTACTAGTTCTAACCAAGCTACATGAATTAGTTTGATCTACTCGATAGGATCGCTTGTTGTGCTAGAATCTGGAAGTTGAGGCATTGTCTTCCTGACCATTGTCCAGGTCTCCAAAAGTTTTTCCTTAACATTTTCCACCTTTTGTTCCTCCTGAATCATGAAGTATTCTTCATGCATTTGTTGTTCTTGCACAAGAAGTCCCTCTTATTTCTAGAACTTGGCTTCTCGTTCGGCCTATTGGATCCTCTTCTCCAGTTGCTCAGTTGAGGCTCTCATTATGCCTACCAGTTGCATTGTTGGTAACTAAGCGAGCTCTCTCAATGAAGGAGCAACATCCAAGGGTAATCAGACTTGCAGTGGAATTCCACTGGCCATCGATTGTGCAGAGGGTGTCTCCACCTCTTCTTCTCCTGGGGATGTACCTTGCAGTTGATGTGCAATTTTATCCTTTAGAGTCATTGGGAGTTGAGGGAAGACTTATGTCTTGGCCACAAAAAGATGCAATAGTTTTGTGCATCCCTGTGGATCCTGGAATATTGGCTCTAGCAGTTCTTTTAAAGAGGTTTCATTGTGACCTGATGTAGTTTCATGTTCCTTTTGAACTATCTGTGCTTCCACCTCTCTCTGTAACGAAAATTTTGGAATTTCTATTATGTTAATTGGAATATAAACATTGACTATTGAGAGAGGATTATGGGTTCTTGGAAATTTCAGTATGAAAACAATTATACTTTTTGTCGAAGGAAGAGTGTCCTGAATGGGTACCGATGGAGCGGTTGACTGGGTCGAGGCTTCAGGGCTCATGGTAATATGTTCTAATACATTCTCATGTGGGACTGGGAGCTCCAAATGCATGGGATTAGGTGAAGTGGGTTGGGATTGAATGGTGGTGGTGATGGGGCTTGTGGGGGCGATGGAGGGTGCTCAGTGATGATGGTTGTGGATGCAGTGTTGTCGGGATCTGGGCCATATGTGATGTTAATCATAGTTTGAGTAGCTTGAGTAGCTACTCAAGTATGAGGTATGGTCGAGGATATCGACTGGGGGTTCAGAATCTTCACAGGGGAGAGCCCTGTCCCGGGTTTCTTAACTAATGGATCCCCTATGAAAGTAGTTGCATGAATTTCATTAACATCTCTACCTAATAACATTGCTTGCTCTGGGAATTTTGGAAAAACCAACAATTTCCTTAGCCTCTTCTCCAGAGGTTCCTCATCGGATTCTTCTTTTGAGTCCGAGGGTGTTTGAATATTTGGCTTATTTTCCGGTGGCCCAAAACTCGACCCTACTCCTTCTTCTTGCACCTTTTTCTTCAGGAGTTCTAGAGACAAGAGGTAATGCATACCAACTTGCGCGGATTTCTCTTGACACCATTCCATGACATGACTTCTTTATAAAATGTTTCCTCATCAAGGTAGAATAGGAGAAACATCGAGTGGAAATCTTACAACTTCGTATGCCTCAGAAAAACAAGAGTGTTGTGGCAGTTTAGGCCAAAAATGATATTCTGAGGGTTCAAGTTCAATAATTCTTGTGGTATGCACCACCACTGAGTTGCGTCAATCAATTGATTGTACCATTTTGAGAAAGTGGCATCTTTGAACTCCTAGTTCTTCTAATCCAACCTTGACTGCCAAGGTTCGAACATTTTTGCAAAGAGACCTTTGTCATCTAGTGCCAACTGTCTTCCCATGGGTGGCTTCCATTTCCACATGGAAAACACTACTAGTAGGTATGCATTTTTGAAATTTCTTCCCTTCTCCTAAGCTTCCTCACAAGCGACCAATAGTTCCTCTAGTAGGTATTTGCACTAGTTGAACACAACTCTGTTTGTGCAAAAATATTCTATGGAAAGTGCATCTAAGGTACATTCGCCCTTGTAATAGGAATGCATGACTTTGATCACAATTACATAACAAGTCATTCAAACTGTCTCTGGAATGATTGGTTCAATCTTTGTTGTTTGCCCACGTCTCTGTGTGGAACTTCTCGTATAGGATAATATCTCCTTTCTTCTTCCTGTGCTTGCTCGAGCCTTGAAATACTTTGGAAACATCCTCACCCTAGAGAGACAATTCGATGAGCTAGTGGATGTTGTCTGCATGAATCAGATACCTTCGGTCAAGCCATAGGATTCTATCATGCACTCAGCTAATCAGAAATTTCGTGCAGCGTGAAACCTCACTATTGGTACCGAAGACTAGTAAGTCCATGACCTGCATGATTGTGGAGTTGAACAAATTGATAAATGTGGGCTTGGGGAAAAATTGCATGCCTCTGATGTCATCCGGAACCAAATCCCAAAACACGTCAATGTTCATTAGTGGGAAAAACACTTGATCTAGCAAGTCAAGGTCCAAAATATTTACTTGCTCTGTCTTCCCCTTCACATTGCCTTTGACCTTGATCCTAGGATCATATGACTCATATGGAATAGCCTCTTTTGGAGATGATCTCCGACTTCCTATTTCTCTAGGCATTTTGACTCGGGATTGCTTAGAAAAATTAGATAGCACAAGACACAGATAACTAAGGAAAAAATAAGTCTGATTTGTGAGTTCACGAAATCTTATACATGGGATAATCGAAGAGCTCTGTAATTAGTCCCAAGTACATTCATCATCAACCCATAAACGCAGTCTCAAGCCTAGTTTTCCAACAGGATGGATAAATGAGGTAGGATCTTATGGATGTATTCTAGATCTTAAAGAACGAAATGACAAGGATGGACCCGGCCTGCAGGCTTACCATTTTAACGGTTGAGATTTCTGGTAGGAATACCGAGGGCATCTATGCTTATTGAGACATTATGTTTTAAAGTGTATGACTAGACCAGATGCGTGTGGTACATGGGTTGTGATATAGTTCAGATTCACCCTCCCTCCAACCACAATGGGGGTCCCTGTCATATTTAATGACTTCATTTAGTGTAATTGTGGTTCTTCCGATCTTGTGTGGTTGAGTAACAAGTTATGTGAAAAACAAATGGTTAGAATGAAAAAAGAAAATATATGTCATGGCACAACAATGCACACTCTGACATTATTAACTGAATTAAAGAAATTATAGGAAATTAAAATGAAACTATTGTACATTCTCCTTTGGATTGGAGCATATTTGATTTGGATTAAGCATGATCAATGTAGGGTTTTAGGTGGGTTCCATTAACCCAT
>JASDQU010103678.1:438564-456196 GCA_032191745.1 Picea mariana
CCCTTTAATGTGGTTTTTACGCAGCTCATCCATGAGCCCAAAAAGGCCAAGTTTTGTAACCATGCTCTGATACCAATTTGTAACACACCCATCCCCTTAAATACTCTTTTAGGCAGGGCATAATAAATTTCCATTTTTTTTTTCCCTCCAACTATCTAATCTCGAGTCATCTCTAGGGTCCTACCCTGAGGGGAAAGGTCCAGTCATCAACCTTTCCAACATCTGGCATAATCACTGTGTAACCCATTGGATGAGGGAAGTTTCAGTGTTCGAGTTTTATGGCCACTTTATCTCACAATACTCCCAAAACGCAAAATCCAATCTCATGGATCGGATGACCGAGGGGAGTCTCGTAGGATCCATAGATCCACGGTCTAGGTCACTTCACGACTTCGGCTTCAGAAGACTTGGGATCACTAACACAAAATCTCCCCGATGCATGAACTTCAAACTCGTAGATCCAATGGTCAAGGCGGGTCCTAAAATATCCCTGGATCTACAGTCCATATCACATCATGACTTCAGGTTTCATAAGTTTAGTCACACCAATGGGAAATTCTGCCAATGTGTGAACTCCGATCTCACTGATCCGACGATCGAGGTGAATCCCGATATATCCTGGGATCTACGATCCATATCACATCGTGAATTTGGCTTCAAAAGACTTGGGAGCACTAACACGTAATGTCCCCAATACACGAACTCCAAACTCGTAGATCCAATGGTTAAGGCGGGTCCCGGAAGATTCTTGGATCTACGGTTAAGATCACATCATAGCTTCAAGTTTCAAAAGTTTAGTCACACCAATGCATGATTATCCTGATGTGTGAACTCCGATCTCACCGATCTGACGATCGAGGTCGGTCTCGATAGATCCCCAGATCTACAGTCCAGATCACATAACAACTTCGGGTTTCAGAAGTTTAGTCACACCAATTCACGATTATCCCGATGTGAAAACTCCGATATCATTGATCCGATAGTCGATGTGGGTCCCGATAGATACCCAGATCTATGATCCATATCACATCACCACTGCAGGTTTTGAAATTTTAGTCGCACTAACGCGCGACTATCCCGATGTGTGAATTCCAACTCATGTTTTGGATGGGTTTATGGGTTTACTACCATGCTCTTTCCCATGGCCAATTTCCATGACAACCCTTGGTTTCCTCCAAACGGATATCATCCGTTTGTCTTTCAGACAAGGAAATATATTCCCTTCTGAGACCTTCTCATTACCGTTTTCCTGAGATTTACCCTATACAGGTTAAGGACTTGGGTATGGAAACTCACACGACAAGGGGGTCTATAGGAGGTATCCTCTTCAGATGGGTAGTTTTAGGTTGGCACGATATCTTTTATCTTGACCGTGAAACGTCTTGTGCCCTGGAAATCCTTCGAAGTTGATTTGGGCATGCATTCTATCAACGAGAAGCATGAGTTAACAACAGGATGGAAGCAAACGTATAACACAACCATCTCACATAAAAGGCGTTTATGAATGCATATATATATATATATATATATATATATATATATATATATAGAAGACCAAGAAATGAGTCATCATTCTAATTCAACAATTGAAGCAGGGAAAAGACTTATCAGAACCAATCAACATGAAGCGACTACTGCAAGGGGTGCCCATTTCCACCCAACCGTAGGATCAATCACTTGTAATAGATTACCACTAGCCACCCCTGAGATAGACCACAATTCTCTACAACACAACCTTTCTTCTTGCTCAGCCACATTAGGGACAGAGGTTACTCTCCTCTTCCCGCAGTACCCTGGCAATGGTTTACAGGATACCAAGAAAGGAGGACTAGGTTTGTTTATCATATTGTATCATAACCTCTTATGTAATTTCCCGTATCCAGAATTCTTAGTTTTTTAGTTCTTCCTTGAATCCATGAGACTGACTTCCCATCTCTTCACTCTTCGCAGGCATATTTTTCCTCCCACCGACCACACCTTCCTTTCTCGACTCTTTCAGAAAGGTCATGTGTGGATCGAATTCCCAGTCCACGGTCAGGCCTAGAATCCTTACGGATGAGTGTTATGCCCCATCCCCTCATTAACTCTTGAGGAGGTATTCCCACCCACCAGCCTAACTATAATTCATTTATGGGTCAAATGATGGTTCTAGTCCTGAGCAATTAAATCCAGTAAGCACTAGTTTGGTGAAGGTTAACGCAACCATTCCTAGTCCCTTTCACCCTCTATTCATGTAGCATTCGTGTTATTTCCAAGTATACCCCCCCTTTTATTAGTCATGCAACACTTGTCCATTTCTTAGTAAATAATTAGGTTCACATTTGTTTACTTTTCAAACAAAGGTCCATCGAATCAATATTCACACATTTAAAGTTTGCCATAGTCTCTTGTCCATTTATAGTTATATTTACAAGATGGGGGAAACAACGTGTTACACTTGTCGAACCCTATTTTCTCCCTGCATTGAGACTCTGGGTTGGATAATCGATCATATAAACCCACAGAAGTTCCTAATCAATGATGAGAATGGTGGATGTGTTGGATTTTTTCTCTTGATGGAGGTCCAGAAATATTACAAGATCAGGTATCCGGAGGAGTGATTGAACACAAATTTCTTGGTGAAGTTATATGAATTCCATGACACCATTTGATTAATGGCCTCTTGGTGGAAGGAGGACAAGAAATTCACAAACTGGAGCAACGGATGGTATGGGAAAACAAATCTAAAGGAGCCATATACCTACTTAATGGCTCTAATTTGTCGATTATACGAGGAAACATATTGTGCTAAGTTCTTGGAGGCATGGATTCCCCTGGAATACATTATGGCTATTTCTAGGAGTAGCTTCAATTGGGGAGAAATCATCTCCAAGAAAGTGAGCACTAGTATATACCAGATTTAGACACCAAAGGAGGGAGAAGTGCCCACTTTTCACATGGCATCATATCTTCTAGACGTGATCTTTGCAAGGAATGTCTTCATCGACATGAATCTGAGTTGACACACCGCAAAGATACCTGTACATGTCTACTTAATAATATTGTGGGAAAATAGGTACAAGAAATTTTATTCTCTCATTTGCGATGAATTCATAGCTCAGGCTTATTTCATTATTTTCAAAAAAGAATTCCCAAGACTATCTGTAGCGGCCAAGAAAATGATTTCAAAAGTAGGCCACTATTACCTAGAGGAAACCAAAACTTATATCAGGGTATTTGGGTCCACTGGTGCACCACATTTACTCCCCTCTCATGTCCCAGACTGGCTCAATGTAGGAGAAATCTGTTACCAGACCATCCTGCAGGGCTATAATGCCACTTTGGTTAAGGACAAGAAACGACTGTGCATACCCTATGGTTTCCATGTAGAGTTTTTCATAGTAAAGGATATTTTTCTAGCTAAAAAATAGGGTTTTAGCCAGCTGGAATAAAGGTTCTTGACAGGCCGATTTTGCAAGCATGAACCTAAAGGCCTAGTTCTCTAGCATGTGTAAAGTTTGAAGATGAGATCTTTACAGAATGTGCTCAAGATTGGGAGGAGATACTACAAAGAAAATCTAACCCAAACATCACTAGGTTCAAAGCTATGAGTATGGATGAGCAAGTCGAAATGATAGAAGAGATGGATCAAGAACCTCTCAAGGTTAGAGAAGAGAACAGAGCAGCAGAAGCCATAGAGGCACAAAGGAGAGGAATTTTGTTATTATAAGAATCCCAAAGAGTCATCCAATAACTAGAGAATGATCCTCAACTATTAGAAACTATGAGGATCACCCCGACCGACCCAAGCAACATTAGAGAGGAGCTAAATGGATCAGATTCTACCCCACTGGAGGAAACCATTAGTCTCAAAAATCCCAGAGTTCCATCACCACAGGCTAGATCATCAGTGACCATTCCAACACATCATGAGATTCCAAGAACACCAGGTGAAATGGGTGTGCCTAATACCCTTTTTGATCTAATTACTATCGATGATGATGAAGAGAGTTAGTAGGTCTTTCTTAGAACTCTCATACCAATTATAGAGGAGAAAGAACTAAGGGGAGCATCTGATCCAACCCCCGATGCATGAATTACAAACCCTCTGCAAGGTGACCATGAGGTCAAGAGTACCTTAGAAACTAAACTTTTCAACCTATCGGGGACCCCAAAAGATAGCTCCAGGGATGATCTAGGATCAAGTGGACAACAGGAGGAATAGCAATAGCTAGAGATCAACACCTCAACAGTCGATCACCAAGTAATTATTGAGGTTGTCACTGTCTCTTCAATTTTGGTCGATACCTCACCATTCGATGAACACCAGACAAAGTTCAAGCCATTGGAACATATGAAAATTCCCCTTGTCAAATAAGTACAAGAGTCGGTCCTAGAGAAAATACATATGGAGGGAAGCTTGGGAAACACTCTGACCTGGGGAGACCAACAAATCCTTGAGCCTATTGATGAGGTTTCTGATATATAAGTGATTTCTTATGACAGGAAGAGGAAAGCCATCATGAGGAGGAAAGCCATCATGAGGCGATTGCTTCTGTAATGAGTAAGAGTTTCTGAATCTATTAATAAGATACCTTTTTAAATATTTTAACAGTTCTTTTGTTCTTAATGATGAAAATAAAATCGTTGTGTTAATGTGTGATTGATGGTAGAGATAAGGATACTATTTTTCTTGCACTCATCTTATTGCATGCATATTTTCTTTCAATAATTGTATCTTAGTCACTTTTGAAATACCAATAAGTTAATGTATTATTACTAGACTTGTTATAAGTGTGAATATCATTTTCTGCATGCTAAAGCATGAGGGTTATCCCAGATTGAACCTTATTCAATAGTTAATAATCACTTCTACCAATTGGTTTATACCATCACACCTTACTTTATCAGACTCATCTAATAAAATAAAAGACAAAAGAGAATGTTTAATCTGAAGGAGGAAATTTCACAGAAAGATATCTTGTCAATCACTAAGTAAATCCCATCGATAAATTATCTAGATCGAAATATATAGAGAACCATTCCACCCATCAAACATTGTAGAGTCTAATTGGGCCTCTAAGGAGGGTTTAGTTCCTAATGTTGAGTTAAAGGGATCTTGGACCCCTCAATAGAATTGGCACTAGAAGGAGGGCCTGAATGAATGAATGTCTAATGATATTTTTGATAATATATTTTGCATAGCCTACAGATTCAAAACAACTCACATGCATGGCTAGTCATTATCAAGACAACCCACATACAGAGAGTACTCACGAAACGAGTAACTCACCCCAACACAAGGAATTAGAACACCTATTCCCTGAAATACCTTATGCTCTTCCCCATGAGGACTTGAACCAGTTCAGAAGAATCACAAGGGCTTACGCTCGGAAAATTGTATCGTTACCCTTATCCTTGTTACTTCCTCATAGAAAAAAAGTAAGCAGACCGGTTTTTTATACCCCTGACCAGGATTTTGTTCACACAGTAGAATACCTAATAGATTTTTCCCTCAATGAGATTGAACAACCCTTAATTTGATCCCCGAAACACCATCTGGTAACTACTATGAGCCTGACAATTTTGAATCTAATGAGGAAGGGTTTAACTCAGATTGCTCAGCTTCAGAATCGGATGACATGGAAGATAATAACGATAATAATGAAGAAAGGGGAAATCCACCTCAAAATAATCAACCTTGGTTGGCTAGATATGCTATAGAAATCCAAGGATGGGTACATAACCTCCCCTGACATCCATAAAAATCACTTCCCAAATTCAACTCTCAAACCTATGGATTGCCTGAAGACCATATTAAAAATTTCATACTATCTATAAGATTGATGAACGTACAACATGAGGACATAGTGTTTAGGCGTTTTCCCTATACCTTTGATAATTCAACCTCGACTTGGTATTTTAACTTTCCTGTGGGGTCCATAACTAGTTGAACGAAGTTTCAAAAGGATTTCTTAGACAAATTTGCAGAAGAAATCACCACAGGAGATTTAATGGTTGAATTGTTTGTCGCCACCATGAGTTCGAAGGAGAAGTTTAAAGACTTCAATCAACGGTTTACCACTATTCCGAACAAATTTCAACCTAAAGCTAAACCTACTCAGGAGTTGCAAATTGAGGTATATGCTAATTCTCTCCCTACTTCCATTTCCATGTTTGTCAAAAGGGCTTCCAAACATACCTTAGCTTTAAATTTCAAGGAATCCAAAATGATTGAATTCCAAATGAAGGGATGCAAAGAGGGCTAGGTATCACAATTTAATAAGGAGGTTCAACCTCCACCTAGGAGAGGACATTTGTTGACTAAACCCCTGGGCAGACAAATAGAACAAGATCCCGAAAAGGGAAGTGGGGACATAGAATACCTACAACTGATGATAAAGAAACCGTTGAATGAAATAGTAGACATGAAAAGTAGTGTCAGGGAAGGAAACTAAGGTCAAAGGCCCTATAAACCCTTTTTTAAAAGAAACCCACCTTTCAAACACTACTACATATGGGCAGATGATTTCACGAAATTTTTCCACGTTTCCATTATTTAAATGTTTTTTTTTAAATAGGGTGGGATTTTCATCGATATTGCCATGAAAGTTCGTCGATATTGACATGAATATGTTTTTTAAATTGGGTGGGATTTTCGTCGCTATTTCCATGAAACTTCATCGCTATTTCCACAAAAGTTCTTTGTTATTTCCACAAAATTTTTTCCTATCTCAAAAAACATATGCTAACGGCTAGTTGACTAGTTGATCTATATATACCTGACTTTAAGAGACTTTGCGACACAATTGTTATAGTTGCGACACTGTTCATGGATTTTGTTTGATATTTTTATTCTTTCCTTCACCCACCATTTGAACAAATCCAATTCTCGATCTACATAGCTCGGATTTTGAACTTGCAAGGTGAGTATGCTTTTTTATTGATGTACTCATTTAACTTGTAAATTTTTCTTCAAATGTTGAAATTTCATGTAGCTTGTTTTTTCCATGATAATATATTATATGTGTAGTACCATATTTCATGTCATTAGTTTTTGGATCTAGTTAGTATATTCTATGGAAATTCATGTGAAATGTCAAGAAAAATATTTTCTAAAGAAGTGTTTTAAGAAGAGGGAAAATCACTCCATTAATAAGTCAATTCAAACATTAGAAACAGATGTCATTACCAATCTAGATTAATTTGAGCCTACAATTCATTATGTAAATTTAATCCTTATTACAAAACCACCAACTCATAAAAACTTTACCGATTGGACTAATGTTTGAAATAGAAAGTCATGGAAAACAAATCCTCTTAAGTCTAATTCTATCCCTTAGAGACCTTGTTAGCTCTCTAACTTTTGTGTTTCTATGATGTTGTGCCTATATATTACTGTCATATTTTTAGTCTAGTATTAGGTTAGGTTAATCATATAACATTGTATTCTTATATGTGATGTTGTTTCTCTCATTTTTTTATAATCACACGCAATTCTGTATGTAGTGATTAACTCTAGTTTGTAGTTGATGTAACTTGTTTATACACTATTAATAAGGAGTAGCTAAAATATAAAAAATTCATGACAAAATCTGCGATAACATGATGAAATCTACTAGTCAGACAATGAAAAATGAGAACATGCCAAACTGTCTTAGAAAATAAAAATGTGACCATTGTAAGTAGCACAAAATTGTGACCATTGTATGTAGACAAAATCAACATGTCATAATTTAAACCAACCCAACCCAATTGTGGATGACAAGTGGTTTACATTCTTTTTTTAGTGGCGAATTTCAAAAATTGACATTTTGTCTAGAAAACAACTTAGAGGCTAGTGTATGGTGTCAAGTGATTCAAGTTTGAGAAATTTTGACCACTTTCGTTAAATGGTGTGTAATTATTTTCCATGGTGATTCAGTACACACTACTCTAAAGTACAAATTGAAGCATATCGATCTTAATAGTTAATGGATAATAATAAAAAAAAGCATGTCAAAATGTCTTAGAAGAAATAATTGTGAGGATTGTAGGTCACTGTAAATAAACATATCATAATCCAAAGGAGTACCTAAAATATCATGAAGGAGTAGATAAAATATCATGGAGTAGCTAAAATATAAAAATTTGACAACTTACTATTTGGTATGGTGTAGGTAAGACAATTATTTGTTATGAGAGGGATTTGTCACTATGAACGAAAATGACAGGAAGATTGCTCGGTTAAGAGTGACATTAGAGGCGAGGGGAGATGGAAAATCTTATTTCCCTTGCTAT
Source organism: Picea mariana (assembly GCA_032191745.1). Classification (NCBI taxonomy): domain Eukaryota; kingdom Viridiplantae; phylum Streptophyta; class Pinopsida; order Pinales; family Pinaceae; genus Picea; species Picea mariana. The sequence continues at coordinate 446,824 of JASDQU010103678.1, forward strand.
GATTTTAAGGGCTTGCAAAGAAAAAGACTTTTAATAACAACAGCTAAAAGACAATGTAGGGAGAAGGGTCACACCAAAGGGGGTTATGAATATCGTCCCTTGGTAAGAGGGTTCAATATTTAATGTATTCTCTGTAATAATCATCATTTCATGAATTTTAGTAATATTTCTTATCGGTATTTTTATATTTTCTATACACACTAACTTTTCTACGTTGTTTTTAAATATATAGATGATGCCCCCAAAATGTCAACCTCCTGAGAGTTATTTGCCAAGTACTAGCATAAATAGTCCTTTATAGGGCGATGAACTTCGAGATCAGAATATTGAAGCTGTTGATCAAGTTATTAAGGGTGATGTGGATGGAGATAATGTTAATGATTCAAATCAGGAAGATGAGATACATAGATTGATCCAAGACACATTTGCTCCAATGGATGAGGACAGCCAGGATGATAGTCATGATGTTGATCCTCTAATCGAGAAGTCATGTAAGCCTCTTTATGAAGGCTCAACAACAAATATTTTATCTGCTATATTGTTGTTGGTGGACTTGAAGGTTTTGAATGGTTTATCAAACACATGCCTCACACAAATACTAAGGTATTTAATTTGTTAATTATTTGTGCCTGCATGTTCACAAATACTTAAAAGGTTCAATTTTTTCCTATATTGTTATTGTTTTCTAATTTGTAAATTAGTATATTGGATGAAATATTGATGATTAATATTATTTACATTGACTTAGGGTGTTTAATTTTGTAGATTGTTAGGTGAATTTCTATTACAGATGTCAAATATTTTTCCACGCACATATCAAGAAATATTCGTGATTATGAAAGAAATTGGAATGGACTATCAAGCTATTGATGCATGTCCTAATGATCATATCATATACTATGAAAAATATGAATTAGAAAATGAATTCCCACAATGTTAAATAAGTAGATATCGAACCGATAAAGCATCACAGAAGGTGCCTCGCAAAGTTCTTCATTATATTTTGATAATTCCATGTTTCCAGCGGTTGTTCAGGTGCCAAAGTATAGCACAGTTTATGGATTTCCATGCAAAGAAGATAATTCGATATGTTTTTCTTTGAATGCATGAAGATGGTTCTGCATTTAAGTACATCGAATAAAAGTGGCCAATTTTTAAAGAATAACCTCGTAATGTTAGACTTCCATTGGCAGCTGATGGTGTCAATCCATTTGGAGAGCTTCGTTCTACGTACTCAGTGTGGCATGTTTTTGTTATAAACAATAATCTTCCTCCTTGGTTGTCTATCAAGAGAGAGAAGACAATGTTGGCAATGATTGTTCCAGTTATTTAATTATCTTTTATTTTCTTTAAAGTATGACAAAATATTTCATTTCTTTTCTTCGTGCATGGTAATTATTTCTTTTATATATAACGGCATATAGATAAGTATAATTGATCATGCAGTATGTTGAACCAATTAAGTAGGTACCAGGTTAAAGATATGAATGTATATATTGAGCCTCTTATTGATGCATTGTTGAAGTTATGGGTTGGCATCACTATGTATGACATCTCTAGACCAATAGGGGAAAAATGATTTCAATTCCATGGAATACTATCATGGACAATTCATGATGATCTCGGGTTAACACATTTTTGTGGTATATTGTTTCTTTATTTTGTGATTTAAAATTATATATATATTTTGAAAATATCATGCATTATTTTAAATTGTAACTCTAATTTGACACTGCATTAATTCATATACCTTGTAGGTCTTCAAACAAAGGGTAAATTTGCATGCCCATTTTGTGGTCCGAGCATAAAATATCATCGTTCAAGGAGTTTAGGAAAGGAAGTGTTTGATGACTATAGGCACTTTCTGCCTAAGAACCATATCTATTGAACTACAAACAAAGAAAAATTCAATGGTAAAGAAGAAAATGGTAAAAAACCACGAAGAATGACACATCACCTATGGAAGTTGGAATATATTATAAATGGTCAAGGTACGCAAATTATTTATGTAAGACATATTATATAAATATTTGGTTAATTTAATTAGTATTAATTTCATTTTGTCCCATTAATTAGTGTTAATTTTAATTTGTTGATGTTTCATGAATGTCGTTAAGGCACGAATGGGCTTCCACGAGTAATGAAAAGTTACCCAATGCAATTCAGTAGATTCCCATACTACGAGCACCTACAAATAGTTCATCTATTTGATACAATGCATATCAGGAAGAACATAACATAATTGTTATGGCGAATATTAGATGGAAGGACTGACAAAGAGAGAATTGGAAAGATTTGTTGTGACATCCAGGAAGCTAATCACGCATTGCAAAGTGTTATTATTAATTCTAATGGTGATGGTCATGAACATAATACTAGTATTAGTTCATTATTGATGGAGCAACAGAGCAATATTGTAAAAGAGTTCATTCAAAAAATTAGGTTTCCGACAGGGTTTTCATTGAAAATACAAAATATCTTAACGAAAAAGGTTATTTTGGTGGGGTTAGAACACATGACTGGGATACATTAATTAAGTTATTTAGTAGGTTATAATATATTTCCTTATTGGTATGCTTTTTTTGGAAACAAATAATAATTATTTGGTTTTTGTTACAATATGTTCTACCTTTAGCTCTCCCACACGAATTTGACAACAACATCAAACAAATTATTTATGTACTTGGAAAATACATGAGGTAAGTATTGTTTTATAAGGAAAATGTACTTCTTATGTGATTTGTAGTGGAACTTATTGCCATATTATGTTTTATATGCAAATTTATGTATGCCTTGATATTATTTTATTGCATCGACATTTGTACGTGGTTGTCATCAAAAGAAATCCATAAAGAAGATATAAGGTATTGAAAGTGATGCAGACCTATCGGCCCTCGGGCCAAGATCTGCTCACAAGATCGTTATTTATCTCCCCCAAGCCGGATCGGCTCTTTCGATTCCTCTCTGGAATCTCAATGCGATAGATCCACTGGTCCTTTTTGCAGCTCGCAATCTCGTGAGTTCGCGAATCGTGACTCCCGACTCTTCCTCTCCAATCTTGCAATAACCGAGATCGCGAAATGGGTATAGCTCTTCTCCGATCAGCGCCCTCTACGTGTGACCACTGGCTAAGCTTCATGCAAGCTCCTCTCGCTACTCGGCATTTCTCATGTTTTAGCATCCAACCTTGGCACCTTCCTCTCATCAATCCCCGAGACGTGAGAGGTAAACGGGTGTTGACTTCTTCACTAGATGACGTGTGTCCACTGGTCTACTTTCCCGGGCCCACCTTGCGGTTCTGCCATGTGTCCGCACTCGTGCCTCGGCTCTCGGCACTTCACGACTTCAAATGTCGAAAGCGACTCCTTTCAACCTCCAAACCCTCGAATGTGCTAAATGCGATGGGGTTCCTGATCCAATTGTCCTTCCGTGACCTAGATCCGACGGCTATCCTCGCTCCTTGCAATTTCATGACTTCACGACTTAGAGCACCCAACTCTTGGGCTCTCACCCTACGAACCTCCGAGTTTGCGAGATCCCTAGATCTCTACCACCTGTCGTCCTCCGATGGACGGCTACAATTTTCTCATGACTTCGCCACTCGCGAAGTTGAAGGAATTCCTTTCCTGACCTCCGATGTCTGAATCTCCGATATGGGGGATTTCACAACAAGTATCCTCCTTCTAACGGACGACTCAGATTCTTTCGTAGTTTCATGACTTCAGGACTCTCGAGACAAAAGTATCGACCTCTTATCCTCTGATATGCCAAAATGGAAAAATTTCGACACGTCGTCAACACGGGTCCCATGATGGAACTTCCCACCTTTTTGGAGTTCTCAGACTTCACAACTTTGTGAATCCTGATGCTAAGCCTTCAGCTCTTCAACCCATGAAACCCCGAAATACTGAGTTCCAATGTGCTTCACCAATAACTGGCCCACACAAACCCTTTCGCCCCTTCGAGAATTTTCCTTTCACAACCTCGCGAATCTTGAGGCAAGGCTTTCAGTTCTCCAACTCCTGAAACCCCGAAATGAGATTTCCTGAGTGATCCAATGAACCCTATTGGTTCAAATCCTACGGCCCAATTTCTCCTGATATTGCACTTATAAAAACACTCACCATAACTTTCTTGCTCCTCTGCAAGATTTGACGGCTTCCGAGACTTCACGAATCCTCCATGGAGAATTCCAACCATCCAATTCCTCCTTGACGATTCTTGTGAAATCAGCAAGTACGCCTTCATGAAACTTGTCCACCAGCAAAACAATATCACCGCGCCTCCTTCTAATACTTCAAGGCACCTATCCTCTTTGAGCGTCTCTCCACAAATCGAAGACTCTATCCCTCCTGAGCTTTCTCCACAACTCAAGTCTTCAAGAAGACTCCTGCACACACTCCTTGTGGTAATCCTTCAAATATTCCCAAGTATTTGAACCTCTTCAGCTCTGCACACTCCCTGCGACAGCAAACTTTCAACAATTTCGCTCAGGTTGTAACTCTGAGACTTCACTCGGCCTGTGCACTCCTTGCATGGCTCCTGTGCTTAACTTGCACTTCTGCAAGAATGAGAACAATGTTATCCCTCCTAAGCTTGCAAAGACGAACTCTGACTTCTGTCAATGCACACCTTGTGGACAATTTTGTTGCACTCCTTGTAGGAAAACTCTTGCTCAGACAGAGAAACAATTGAAACTCATTCCTTACTCTCCCTCTCTTTAGATTTCAGACATTTAATATGAAATCATACATTCATGAATCAAAGAAAATGCATAATAGAGAGTAACAAGAATATATCAATAAGCATGTACAAACACAGAAAGTAATTGAACACCATGAGTCTGAACTACATATCTTTGTATTAATCCAGAACTTCTGTACATGAGTTTTTCTACACAGCTCTCTGCTTCTTCTTCTCTATCCTCTCTTGATCGATTATGCTGCTAATGTTACAATGATACAAGTGAGGGTGTCTATATCCGTTTTCCCTCCGGCTCCTAAAACTGTATAATCTAAGAATTCAAAGCTACCTACTTACATTTACTAGCATAAATGCCTCTTAGTCCTTCAGACGAGAGCGGGACGCTCAAGGTATGATTACAATATACGAGTACACTCTTTCTTAATTGTCTCATTTATGTTTGGCGTATCCACTTCAAAACATTTCAAACAATCCATCATGTGCCAAAATGCGTCGGTGTTTGTCTCACGCTCACTTGTTGTTGGTGATTCTCCTGCATCATACTCCCTCGCTTGAAAATTTTCATGGGCTCCTGTCCATGAGCTCTCGCACAGTCTGTCCATGCTTCTATATCTCTGCTTCATTCTCCTAGCTAGCATCTTCAACTAGATGTCCCTTCCACTTGACCAAGTATTCAAAATATTCCTTTCTTTTGGTCCTTTTGCTAACTCTTTTGTCCAGTATGCTTTCGATCTGTGGTTCTTCTGCAACTAGCATCTTTTTAGCCCACTGAACCTCTGGTTGTTCACTACCTGCTTCGGCTTCCTCATCTTTGTATAGGTACAAATCCGAGACATTGAATATCAGAAAAATTCTAATCCCATCGGGTAATTCAATCTCATAAGAATTTGCCCCAAATTTCTTCAAGACCTTACATGGTTCGATCTTCTTCATCTTCAGTTTGTTATATGTCCCCTTCGGGAACCTTTCCTTTCTCAGATGTACCAGAATCAAATCACCAACCTCAAATTGAATTTGTCTCCTGTGTTTATCTTCTCTGCACTTATACTCTTGGCTCGAGTTCTGCAATCGCTCCTTCACCTGGCTATGAAGTTCCTTCATCGCTTCTACAAAATCCTCCACACTAGCACTCCTAGTTGCATTCTGTTCTGAATCTCTCAATTTTGAAACTCCTCTTAGTTGCATCCCATAAACAATTTGGAATGGACTCTGCCCTGTTCTTCTTTTGATTGAATCATTATAAGCAAATTATACCTGTGGCAGAATATTGTCCCACTGACTGTGGTGTTCTGTTACCAAGCTCCTCAGCAAGTCTCCCAAACTTCTGTTCACAACTTCTGTCTATCCATCCATCTGAGGATGATAAGCTGAACTGAATGACAAGTTTGTTCCCAGATTTTTCCATAAGGTTCTCCAGAAGTGTCCCACGAACTTGGTGTCTCAATCGGAAACTATGCTCCTTGGTAAGCTGTGAAGTCGAATGACTTCTTTGAAAAACAGATTCACAATGTGAGTTGTGTCACTGGTTTTCTGACATGGTATAAAATGTGCCATCTTAGAAAATCTATCCACCACTACAAAGATCGAGTCAAACCCTCTTTGTGTTCTCGGCAGCCCCAATATGAAGTCCATGCTTACTGCATCCCACGGCCTGTCAGGTATGGGTAACGGTTGATAAAAGCCTGCATTATGCCTCTTCCCTTTTGAATGCTGACAAATTCTACATCTTTCCATGAACCTTTTGACATCTTCTCTCATTCCTGGCCAAAAATATGACTCATTTAACTTTGAGAACGTCTTGTCATGACCGAAATGCCTGACTAGTCCTCCACTATGTTTCTCCTTTAGCAAATTCTCCCTCATGGAGCATTTTGGAATACAAAGTTGATTACCCTTAAACAGTAATCCTTCCTGGATCATGTATTCTTTCCATTGACCTTTGTCCCTGAGAATTGGATTCTCAGTTGCTTCATACACCTTCTTAAAATCTAGATCATCTCTGTACATGTCCCTGAGATCATCAAAACCAAATGTTTTGACTTTGAACTCCTGCAACAGCAAACATTTCCTGCTCAAAGCATCACCAACTTTATTAGCAGTTCCAGAAATATGCTTAGTTACAAAAGTAAAGTTCTACATGTATTCAACCCATTTAACATGTCTTTGATTCAACTTCTCCTATTGAGTCACAAATTGTAAAGCCCGATTGTCACTGTATAAGACAAACTCCTTAGGAATCAGATAGTGTCTCCACTTCTTCAATGCCTGAATAATAGCATAGAACTCCTTGTCATACGTGGAGTATTTCACTTTCTCTTCATTCATCTTCTCACTGAAGTATGCTATCAGCCTATCTTCTTGGCTCAAGACTGCCCCTATTGCAAATCCCCCTGCATCACATTTTACCTGAAATGTCTTTTTAAAATTCGGCAACACCAAAATTGGTTGTTCCATGATTTTCTTCTTCAACAAATTGAATCTTTTCTCAGCCTCTTCTATCCAGTGAAAAGACTTGTGTCTCTTATTCACTATGTCCATCATCAGTGCACTAATTCCACTGAAATTCCTAATGAACTTCTGGTAGAAACTAGCCAATCCATGAAAACTTCTCACCTCAAATATACTCTTCGGTGATGGCCAATTCTTAATCACCTCCACCTTATCTGGATCCATCCTCAATTTATCTGCAGAAATAATAAACCCCAAATAAATAAGCTCTGTCTTCATGAATGAGGATTTCTTCATGTTTATCAATAACTTCTCTTGCTGTAGCCTCTTCATCACTGTAGCCAAATGTTTCAGATTCTCTGCCTCTGTTCTACTGAAAATCAGTATGTCATCAAGATACACAATGACAAATTTTCTGATGAAATCCTTTAGGACTTCGTTCATCAACCTCATGAAGGTACTTGGCGCGTTCATTAAGCCAAATGGAATAACAAGCCATTCATACAATCCTTCGTTAGTCTTGAAGGCTGTCTTCCATTCATCACCTTCTCTCATACGAATCTGATGATATCCACTTTTCAAATCAATCTTCAAAAAAAATTTGGCTCCACTCAAGCAATCCATCAAATCATCCATCCTTGGAAATGCAAATCTATACCTGATGGTTATCTTGTTGATTTCCCTTGAGTCAATACACATCCTCCAGCCTCTATCTTTCTTCAGACTGAGCACTGTCGGAACAACACATGGACTCAAGCTTTCTATAATCAACCCCTTGTCCATTAAATCCTGGACCTGTCTTTTGACTTCTTCATTCTCCTATGGTGTCAATCTATACGCTTCTTTGTTTGGTAAACTAGCTCCAGGTATGAGATCAATATGATGATTAACACTTCTAATCGGTGGCAACGAATGAGGTAGTTCGTCCACTACTATGTCAGCAAACTCTTCCAATAGCTTCTGAACCTCTTCCGGTAAATCATCTACCCTTGTACTGGTTAAAACAATTTTAGGCTTCCTGACCACAATGAATTGCAGTTCCTCCTCCTTCTTAACCTCTGTAGAAGTTCCTTCCCACTCATGAGAAGTACAGTGTTTCTTACTTCAGGTTTCACCTCCTTATCTTTGATTGGAAGCAACATGTGAGTTCTCCCATTCTTCTCTAGGGTGTATGTGTTCTTCCTCCCATCATGAATCACATTTCTGTCATATTGCCACGATCTACCTAGCAATAGATGACAAACATCCATGGGAATAACATCACAGAGTATTTCATCTTTATACCCTCCTATTTTAAACTCAACTAAACATTGTTTGGTGACGTTTACCTGATGTCCTTTTTGTAGCCACGAAACTCTGTATGGACTTGGATGTTCAATAGTCTCCAACTCCAGCTTTTCTACCATCTCTGTAGAAACAATATTATCTATGCTACCACTCTCCACGATGACTTTGCATACCCTATCCTCGGTTTTGCAAGCAGTCTGAAAAAGACTGTTCCTTTTCACTGGATTCTTCACCTCCTTCTCTAGCATTAAGATAACTTTTCGCATCATCAACGATCTTCTACCTTCAGCATCCTCTGCCTCAACATTCCACCTCTATGTTTCGGCAATGTGAGTTTCACCACCTTCTTTCTTCTTATCTGGACATTCATAAGATTTATGTACGACCTTTCCGCATGTGAAGCATTTCACCACTCCAACTCTTCCTCTTCCTCTACCTCTCGTATGTTAAGAACCAAACATAAATATAGCATAGAAAAACCTTAGGAAAAGTACTCAACGCCTTGAAAAAGAGATAATTTCATATAATAAGCCTCTTTGAGGGGGCAACCTCCTTTTACCCCACTTAAATGTTCAAGTCCAAGATGATTCAAAATGAAAATGTCTCCTTGGTATATATAGGAGACTAGGAGGTATAATTACAACTAATGGCCTAAAGCCGACATAAATAAAATAACATTACTAATCTAATATGCCCCAATTAAGGGTTAATGAGCAAGCCAATATAAATAAAATAACATTACTAATCTAATATGCCCCAATTAAGGGTTAATGAGCCAATATTAGGGCTTAACATGCCCCTCCCCTTGAGACAAGTGTTGTCCGCAACGCTTGAGTAACTCTGGATGCTTCTGTATAAAAGACTCATCTTCCCAAGTGGAATCTTTAGCCAGTAGTTTCCTCCATTTAATGAGATACTCTGAAATGGATCTATT
>JASDQU010103678.1:456296-481620 GCA_032191745.1 Picea mariana
CAGCACTAACTTGAGATGGATAATGGTTGTAAAAGACCTGAGGTCTTAATTGTTTCCACCTTATTTTGTGGGCAAACCAAACATTCTACCACAAACCTTTTAACATCAGTTTTAAGGCCATCCCAAAAAAAATCCTTCTTGACTCTATGGTAGGTTTTCAAAAATCCCGAGTGCCCTCCTACTGGAGAGGTGTGCAATTCCAATAGTACCTTTTGTTTGAGTTGGGAGTTCTTACATAAATATAAGCGATTTTTGTACCATAGTGAATCATTTTTCCATGTAAATGTATCTGATGCACCAGAATCCTGTTGCAACCTTTCAATGAGAGTCCACACTTTTTCGTCATTCTTCCATTCATCCCTTGCTTCTATTATCCAATCGGGTTGGATGATCGAGATAGCACAGAGAAAGGCCTCAACGTCTTCATCCTTTCTTGAGAGTGCATCTGCCACAACATTTTGCTTCCCCTTTTTATAGACAATTTCAAAATCATAACCCAATATCTTGGTTACCCATTTTTGTTGTTCTTCTGAAGATAGTCTTTGTTCCAAGAAGTATTTAAGACTATCATGATCTTTTTTGACCTTGAAGTGCCTACCTATTAGGTAAGGACGCCATTTCTTCAATGCATGTAGTATTGAGATCATTTCTTTCTCATAAATGGGTTTGTGTAAGTCCTTTCCCTTGAGTGATCGACTTTCAAAATCCAGGGGCCTTCCTTCTTGCATTAGGACAGCACCAATTCCATTTCCCGAGGTATCACATTCCAAAATAAATATTTTTTTGAAGTCTCGAGTGGTCAAGACAGGAGATTTACACATCACCTCTTTAAGTTGTTCAAAATCTTTAGTTGCCTTTGGAGTCCATGAAAATGCATCCTTCTTAGTTAGTGTTGTTAAAGGTGCTGCTATTCTTCCATAGTTCTGAACAAACTTGTGGTAGTAACCTGTCAAACCCAAAAATCCTCTAATATTCTTTAATGTTTTGGGAATCGGCCAAATATCACTTTTGAGTCTTGATTTTGAGGTGGTTCTAATAGACAATATTTATTCTGTTCTATCTCCCAAGTTTCGGGCCTTCTGGGTATGAAACTTTATTTTAGGTAGTTCTCTAATATTTCTTCTCTGCAATACCACAGGTCTGATCAAAATTGGATGTGCCAAGTGGAATTTATGGTAACTTCCTCACAACTTGTCGATTTTGGCCTTTCCAGAAGATCTCACTTGTATAGAATGCCCCACACAAAATAATTGATATCAAATTTTGAAACTCACACCCAAAATACTAGAGACTGTCCAAGATCCAATGCAACCAATCCCACTCAATTTGGATACTCTAGCAAGAAGTTATGATTGTTTTACTTGGAACACCTTCTTGAGACTAGTCAATAGGACTAGTCAGATACCCTATCTTACACAAGGTGTATATAAAAATTGATGATGACCCAGAAGATGAAATTTTTACCACAGATGCCTTACTAATTTCTGTAAATTTCCTCTAGATTTTAGGGTTTGAAACGTTACATAAAATGTTTTATAGTGAAAATTCCACAATGACTCATTTCAATATGATTCCATAACGCTATCTTGTACAGGCTCTATCTCCGAAAGTATAAGGCCTCAGGAGTTGAATTTTGAACCCAACGTACCTTGATCCATATGATAAATACCCTCCAAGAGGCTCCTTCTGAAACATTATAGAAAAAAAGTTATAGCAAAAATTCCATGGTGTCTCAGATGTAGCAGCGAAACCCCAAGACCTTGAGCTCTGATACCATATGTTAAGAACCAAACATAAATATAGCATAGAAAAACCTCAGGAAAATTACTCAACGCCTTGAAAAAGAGATAATTTTATATAGTAAGCCTCTTCGAGGGGGAAACCTCCTTTTACTCCACTTAAATGTTCAAGTCCAAGATGATTCAAAATGAAAATGTCTCTTTGGTATATATAGGAGACTAGGAGGTATAATTACAACTAATGGCCTAAAGCCGACATAAATAAAATAACATTACTAATTTAATATGCCCCAATTAAGGTTTAATGAGCAAGCCGACATAAATAAAATAACATTACTAATGTAATATGCCTCAATTAAGGGTTAATGAGCCAATATTAGGGCTTAACATCGTACAAGGAAAAATGTTTCCATCAGCATACTGACCTCTCTCTTCGGTATGCTGCCCTTTCTGTGAGCTTCCACCTCTCTCAGTTTGAGTCTAAGGTTTCTTAAACTCTTCCTTGGGTTTCTTATTTCTATCCTGGGCAACTGATTTGCCTCTAGCTTGACTTCTTCCTCAGCCTCTTTGACCCTATTTTTGGCTCAGCTTCTCTTCAGCCTTTAGACCCATTTGATAAGCATCTTCCACCATTTGGATGGTCATCATGCTCATCTCATTTTGAATGTTGTATCTAAGACCATTCATGTACCTGGCAACCTTTTCATCATCACTTTCCCAATGACCTGCCCTGATGTTCAACCTGTAGAATTCTTCAGTGTACTCCTTCACTGTCATCAGCTTCTGTCTCAAATTCTACATTCTTCGAAACAGAGTAATTTGGTAATCCCTGGGAATAAATTTTACCTTCATCTTTGCGATCATCCTATCCCAACTCTTCATTTTCTGCTTGCCCTTGCAGCGTCTATCAGCTTGTAGTTCATCCCACCACAATGTTGCATGTTCTTTCAATCTTATGACAACATGTTTGACCCTTTTGTCTTCCTTGACATCTTTATAGTCAAAATATGTGTCCAGAGCTCTAATCCAATCTAGAAGCTCTTCAACATCCAGGTTTCCTTCATATATTGGAATATCCACTTTTGCCTGAGCACCCATTCTTGCAACAGCCCTAATCAGGCGTTCATTTGCTACATCTTCTGTTGTAACTTCTTCTCTTTCATGTCTAGCTTCATCTTCACTTTCAGATTCACTGACATCTCCAACACCAGCTGTGCGCCTCTGTGTTGTCTCCATGTCCTCGAGTCTGGCATGTATATCACGCATCTCTCTTTCCATGGCTGGATTTGGCACCTGTCTTCCCCTTCCTCTTGGTATTTCCCTTTCCTCTGGTAGATCGAGTGTTTGCCTATCTCTTAGTCCTTCAGACAAGAGCGGGACGCTCAAGGTCTGATTACAATCTACAAGTACGCTCTTTCTTAATTGTCTCATTTAAGTTTGGCGTATCCACTTCAAAACATTTCAAACAATCCATCATGTGCCAAAATGCGTCAGCGTTTGTCCCACGCTCGCTTGTTGTTGGCGATGCTCCTGCATCAGGAAGAGAGAAATTCCCCGACTAATGTGTTAAATGCAACCGCATCTACCTCCAGCATTTTTCAATGCACAAGAACACTACCTCATACACCAAGTTGAGGAGATTGCATTATGTGGACCAATACACACAAGGTTGATGTGGATGGTGGAGAGGTAGTTGAAGTCACTGAAGGATTTTGTTAGACAAAGAGCACGTACAGAGGGTTCTATGGTTGATGGATATATGGTATATCAATGCATGGTGTATATTAGTCAATATCTACCTAAATTAGCAGAAAATATGAATGTGCCTCGCATTTGGCATCTCGACTCCATCAACAAATTTGAAGGGGAGGTCCTATTGGGGAAAGGTAAAATGAGGACTGTGAAAGGTAATTATTAGATGTTGGCGTAGATTTAATATATTACACATTTATTTTTCCAATTTTATTTTATCATACCGATTTTTTACATTTTTTGTTCTTGCATATTGAACTATATTAAATTATTCCTTTATTAACAATAGCTAATTAATGATACTAAATTGTTATTTTATCATATAGTTGCTTGAGAGTAGGATGATTTACATTTATACCTTGCAAACAACCTTGATTGGATGGAGCATTGGATAGAATATACTGAAGAATACTTCTGTAGGTTATCATGGGAAGGGGTGAGTAATATGATTAAAACATCGCATCGTCATCGAGATCAATTTCCTGATCTTAAATCAAGGGAAGTAGATTTAGCCTTTGGTTTAAAAGATAAACAAACAAGTAAATTTTTTACCCACATTTTCCTAGTTATTTCCCAATTTTTCAATGTATTTGGTTTGTTTAATTTTTAAAATATATATTTACTAAGTCCTATATGAGGTTTATTAATTGGCAATGTATTTTTTACTTGTTGTCCATGTTGCTATTGAAACATCACAAGGCTATGTGGTGTAATGGTCATAAATTTCGTATCAAAATGTTGGATGATAAGATGAAAAACTCGGATTGTGGGATAACTGTAGTGTTTAAGGTCACCAACATTTCCTCTAGAAATGACAAAAATCCGGAAGAACTTGAGAATAGGTACTATGGGAATTTGGAGGATGTACTTGAGTGTGATTTTAATTCCTTTAAAATAGTTTTTCTTGAGGTTAAATGGTATACGCTATGGATGCATGAACATGATCCTGAAAGAACTATTATTGAGCATGATAATGGATTTACCATGGTTAATACAAGGGCATTTGAACTAGGTATAAAGCCTTATGTTCTTCCAAGTCAATGTGAGCAAGTATTTTACTCAGAGGTACCTAGCAAAGAAGGTTGATCATATGTTGTTAGATATGACCCAAGAGGAAGAATAGTAAAGTATAATCATGTAGCCGAGGATGAAGGTAATAATGAGGAAGAAGATCATGATTATGCAGATCAGGAGTAGGTGACTCATGTAGTCGATGTGTCGGATGAAGAAGTTGATCATCCAAAGTAGGAGACGACAATATCATTGACGATATCGATAACTATATTAGCGAAAATGACGTTGATGATGATGTTGATATGAATGATCCTTTCACCAATATCGATTATGAACCAGATCCTGATACATATGTTGAGTTGGATGAAGAAGAAGATGACTGATATTTAATTGTTAAAAAGAAGAGGTATGTGTTTATATCTTTTATATGATCTTTATATGTTTTTATTTTGTATAATATAGTATATGATATATGTTCTTTATAATTTAAAATTAGGTACTGTGGGGAAATTGAGAGTGATGTGAGGGGGGGGGGGATAATTAGAGCTTCCACCTTCACGTGGTTGCCCCTGTTTAGTAGAGATTGAGCTATTCTCGAAAGCAAGAGGATCTCTGTGCGACTATGCCTAGTCATACCAATGATGTAGGTATGTCATCCCAATGAATGGATGTGTTGTTGTTGACATGGAATGGGACAACACATGTACCTTCTTAATTTTCTTCCTTCACTTGATGTGGGCCTGGTCATTCCTAGCCTTGAATTGAAATTTACCCCTAGTCTTAGTCATCACCATTCATAAAAATTGTCACCAAACGATCATTACATAACAAGGTTGGAGGCATATGGGCACTGGGATGAGGCTTTATAACCCTGCAGTAACAAGAGACATTAATTGAACTTTGACTAGATTGAAAGGTGCGTGCAATTGAAAACACTAACAACCCAAGAATAAAATGGATCAATACATAGACTGTCAATGACAGGTGATCTGGATGTGGTGTGTAGGAAGAGGCCTAGAACCTTTAAAATTATCATTCTCCAAATATTTTATACAAATTTTACAAGGAAATTATACTAGGACTAGACACGGGCAACCATGACCTGTGAATGGGGCCAACTTTGAAATTTTTTCAAACTGTTTCTGTATGCATTGAAATTTGACATGGATAGACTAATCGCATGCCTTAACGATATGGGAGGGTTTGTGGACTCAAATTTGACTCACACACCCACTTTATTCCATAATCAATTCATCATGTAAACCATAAACCCTAATTTAGTGGAGTCATCGATTTGTCGAGTTTTAGTGTTCCCAGTTAATGGATGCATTGTTGTTGACATGGAATGGGACAACACATGTACCTTCTTAATTTTCTTCCTTCACTTGATGTGGGCCTGGTCATTCCTAGCCTTGAATTGAAAGTTACCCCTAGTCTTAGTCATCACCCTTCATGACACTTGTCACCAAACAATCATTAGATCACAAGGTTGGAGGCATATGGGCATTGGAATTAGGATTCATAACCCTACAGTAACAAGAGACATTAATTGAACTTTGACTAGATTGAAAGGTGCGTGCAATTTAAAATACTAATAACCCAAAACTAAAATAGATCAATACATAGACTGTTAATGAGAGTTGATCTGGTCATGGTGTGTAGGAAGAGGCGTAGCACCTTCAAAATTATCATTCTCCAAATATTTTATACAAATTTTACAAGGAAATTGTACTAGGACTAGACACGGGCAACAATGACTTGTGAATGGGGCCAACATTGAAATTTTTTCAAATTGTTTCTGTATGCATTGAAATTTGACATGGATAGACTATTCATATGCCTTAACGACATGGGAGGGTTTCTGGACTCAAATTTGACTCACACATCCACTTTCTTCCATCATCAATTTATCATGTAAACCATATACCCTAATTTAGTGGAGTCATCGATTTGTCAGGTTTTAGTGTTCACATTGAATGGATGCATTGTTGTTGACATGGAAATTATCCATAGTTCAAACAAATCCATGGATTTTTAGAAATTATATAGGCCATAGGAATTATTTGTGGTTAAATGGAGGGCGTAGAATTATAGATTTAATTGATTTTCAACCATGACAATGGGCTATGCCTATCCTTGGTTCATTGATGCCCATGATGTCACCTAAAACCATGTACACCTTGTGCACTTTTGGTTGATTGTGTATACATACCACATATAGGTGGGGGCATGTTTGTATATAGTTGGAATGACGGGTTGTGTTCTTGTGTCACATTTTGTATTCCTTCTGCACTACATTTCATGACAAATATCCCAAAGTCTAGTTGGAGTTGAACCACAATGTAGTTAAGTTGGAGGCAACCCAATGTCAAAGGTTCATGTATTGACATATGGTTTTATCATCATGCATGGAAAGTGAATTCCATAGTGTTATTTGAAAGAACTTGCAACGTTTTAGAAATTTTCCACCAACATAGTAGATTATTTAAAGAAAATGCTTCTACTCGATCCATGTTATCAAAATTTTGTAGCTTGGAGCAGTATAAAGTCTAGAAGTATAAAAAAACAGTTATATTAAACTATAGATTAAACTCTCTTTATTTGAATTTTTCATATGAATAAGATTTTTGGCAATTAAATTCAAGGAATTTAGCAAACTTAATTGCCAATGCTTGAAATTGAGATTCAAATTTTGATTTAAAAAAAAAAAACACCAGATGTAGTGACTAAGCTTCCAATGTATGCAATAAGAACCAACATGCTCACATTTACACCCATTGTAAGAGATTTCAACTTCTTAATAATGGATATCATAGCATGACACTATTATGTGGCTAACTTTGACCCTCATAAATGTCATAGTTTAAAGAAATTCATATATACTTGCTTATAAATAAGAGGTATCCATACATAATTTAAATTATTTCTCATAGATCAAGGATGTTGAGGGCCCAAATTTGAATAGGATAAAATGGTGGGGGAAGTCATGGTAATCACTTAAAATCAAAACAAATTATTTCTGATTAATATCCAACTAATATCCAACTACACTTATGTTATTTCTTTATTGTTACCCTCATTCTTAGTGGGTCTGAGGGATTCAAACCATTATTGTGAGATCCAAATCATAGGAAGTATCCCATTGCACGCAACCAAGTTGATCATTGTGCACGCGACCAAGGGGAGCACGCGACTAAGGGAAGATAGTTTGAAAGGGAGGAGATACAATGCGAGGGAGGAGATACACTGTTAGGGACGATATACACTGCCAGTGAGGAGATACACTTCTAGGGAAGAGATAGTCTGCGAGGGAGGAGATAAACTTCCACGGAGGAGATACACTACCAGGAAAGAGATAATCTTTGAGGGAGAGAGATAGTCTGTGAGGAGAAAGACGTAGGAGATACATTGCCAGGGGGGAGATACACTGCGAGGGCGCACGGAAGGAACTGAGCCGAGGGCACACGAATGGCACACGAGGGCACATATGAGGGCACCAAGAATGGTGAGTACCTCTATTCAAAACAATGCCACTAGTAGCCAAGAGAAGAGTTGTATTTGTTGTATGTTGTAGATAAAGCTCATTTATATTATTGTCATTAGGCAAAAGGTGAGAAACTTGATTTTCTTACACTAAACCCTATAAAAATTAGCATTTCAAGCCATTAAAGGTGAACATTTCGGCCTTATTGATTCATTGCATTTATAAATGATGATTGTGTATTTTTATATGAAGAAAAACTAACCATTGTTCCTAAGGGAACTGAAGGGATGCTAACCTAATACCTCCATGATAAATTTGTTAGTATCCAACCAATATTTTTGAAACTACATAAAAACTTCAAGGAAGAGAGGGTTTTGTACACCTTGGCTCTCATATTGTCTTGAAAACCTAAGTTCATTCTAGGAGAAGAAGTTAAACTATTATGCTAATCCAGTTGAAGGACATTGGAAACAAAAAGTGAAATACCTTACAATGGCATTACTAATGTTAAAAAATAAGCTAATAGTTGAAAATATGGATGTTGCACTTTTGGGCATCGAGACTAGGGTAGGTAGTTTTGATGTGTGTATGAGGTGGTTAGAAGAACCTATGCCTTAAAAAACCACTATTCACAATGCAATTGAGGCCTTCATCAATTTGGTTTTAGAGTTTTGTAAAAAGGCAGTGAAATTAATGGATGATCATGCACCCCTCTCAAAACTTGTCAAGACCGTCCAGAGATACCATGTCAAATTACAACATCATATGGTAGAAACACACGATCCCCTAGTCAATGCTCCATTTACCAAATTCGGTGATCCCCTAATCACATGCACACTTCACATGATTCTTGATGATAAATTCGTGGGTTTAATTTTAAGAAATGACCACTATGTATCCCAGTGACATCACAATGAACCACATATGTCAAAAACCATGTTTAGATCTTTATATTATCAACAAAAGTAAGAATAATTTATAAGTAAACTTAAAGTAAATAGTTGTTTTCCTCTATCACTTACAAGCTCAGTGATGTCAATCAATCTTATTTAGATTCAATTGGCCTTATAACATGCCAACTTCGATGTTCTAGTTATCTAAGGCTTAGCAACATTTAACTATGTCTCATTTTCCAAATGAGTCCTTATATCATGGATATAGTTCATATATCTAAGTTAATATAGCAACACTTTGGTTCTCCCTTTCTCATTACACCTTGACCAATTCACAGACCTTTGATGGTATACAATGTGAATCAATAGGAACTATATCTAACTTTCTATCGAGTTAGGTTGTTTTAGTCAATGTTGCAGTTATGACTACCCATGTTGACTTTAACTTACCCCTTGGTCATGACAAGTGCACCCTGATGGATTAGGGAAGTTGGGGGACCCAAGGGAGGATCCTCAAGTAAACGAGTCCTTCACATCAACGACTTAGTTTTTTCCTTGAAAAACTGGTTCATAGAGATAACAACAAAAATATTGAAGGAGATTCTACAATGTGAATTCTCCATTACTCAAAAAAAAAATTAAACTCTTATTCTATGCAACATTGAGTTTCTTGCATGGCTTCTTGGTGATTTCAAAACTTCTTCAACTCGTCAACAATACTGAGAAGTCATAAAGGGATCCAATACCTTCATAAATATTTACACATCAAATTCAGGCTTAAAAAAATGATCCTAAATCCTCATAGATATAAACTACCTCACGTGTGAGCTCAATATCAACAAACTAAAAGAAGTATTGGCAGCGATTAAAAATAAATTTAAATGAGTGTTGGTGGAATCCCTTGATTTCTCAACTTGCAACTTACGCAACTTTATGCAACTTACGCAAATTTAAAGTTCGATAGTTGGAGGAGAATGATCATTTTGAAGGTGCTAGGCCTCTTCCTACACACCACCAGATCACTATCCAACTTTATAAATCAAGATGCAACTACACAACTTTATGTAACTTACGCAAATTTATGCAACCACACAACAATTGGTTTCATTTTATGCATTGAAGAGTGCGCCCTAATGGATTAGGGATTTTGGGGACACAAGGGAGGATCCTCAACCTAGAAAAGACCCCAACTAGTGCACAAGACCCAAGAGAGGTCATAAGGACAAATAAGGACAAGTGAGTGATTTACCCCAAGGAGGAAATTTGTTGAGTGCAAGGGTCAATAACCTCAATCGGTTGGTTTGGACAATGAGTAACCTCACTGAATAAGTGATTTTTATTTTGGGGGGTAAATCATATACCTTAAGGATCAAGAAGGTTTAGTCACTAGGTTTGGAGACTCACTGGCCTATGAACCTAGAAAGTTTCCTTTTCTTGGCTAAATTATCCAAATATACAAAAATAAATGACACTTTTATTTTCTTACTTCAACGATGAAGGTTCAATTACTAACTTTTAAAGAACTTTTGGTTTCCTAACTTAGTGATTTATCTATCATGAGGAAAAATGATAGATTGAGAAATCAACAAGTACTTCAAGTCAATGACTTAGATGTTTTCTTGACAAAATGGTTCATAGAGATAACAACAAAAATATTGAAGGAGATTCTACAATGTGAATTCTCCATTACTCATAAAAAAAATTAAACTCTTATTCTATGCAACATTGAGTTTCCTCCATGGTTGCTTGGTGATTTCAAAACTTATTCAACTCATCAACAATACTAAGGAATCATTAAGGGATCCAATACCTTCATAAATATTTACACATCAAATTCAGGCTTGAAAAAACGATCCTAAATCCTCATATATATAAACTACCTCATGTGTGAACTCAATATCAACAAACTAAAAGAAGTATTGACAAGCGATTAAAAATAAATTTAAATGAGTGTTGGTGGAATCCCTTGATTTCTCAACTTGCAACTTACGCAACTATCAACTTATGCAACTATATGAAATATGCAACTAAATGAAACTATGCAACTATATGCAACTTATGCAACTACATGCAACTTTTTGCAACTATATTGCAACTATATTCAACTTATGCAACTATATGCAACTTATGCAACTATATGAAACTATATTGCAACTATATGCAACTATATGCAACTTATGCAACTATATGCAACTATGTTGGTACCACAAACTTATACTTGCACGATAACTTATCTTCTTATTTTAATGAGTATAGGTACCACCAAATGGGTATCTGTCAGATCTATCTTCCTCGAGTGATGATCAAGATATACTAAGAGAGGTTGAAAGTGAGACATGTTGTACTAAAACAGTCCCAACTGGTGCACAAGGCCCAAGAGAGGTCATAATTGGTAAGGGAG
Source organism: Picea mariana (assembly GCA_032191745.1). NCBI lineage: Eukaryota > Viridiplantae > Streptophyta > Pinopsida > Pinales > Pinaceae > Picea > Picea mariana. The sequence continues at coordinate 467,580 of JASDQU010103678.1, forward strand.
GGACCTAAATGTGTTGACCAAAGAATCTACCATAGACAAACATATGACCAAGGAACTTATGACAAACAATGCAACCTATGCAACTTTATGCAACTTTATGCAACATGCAACTTTATGGAACTTATGCAACTTTATGCAAGTATGCAACTATATGCAGCTTATGCAACAATGCAACTATATGCAACTTATGAAACTATATGCAACTATATGAAAATATGTAACTATATGACAATTTTGTATGCAACTATATGCAAATATGCAACTATATGCAAATATATGCAACTATACAACTATATGCAACTATATGCAACAATGCAACTTATGCAACTTATTCAACTATATGCAACTTTATGCAACTATATTGCAACTATATGCAACTTATGCAACTATATGCAACTATATGCAACTATGCAACTATATGCAAATATGCAACTTATGCAACTATATGAAACTATATGCAACTATATGCAACTTTATGCATCAATGCAACTTATGAAACTATATGCATCTATATTGCAACTATATGCAACTATATGCAATTGTGTTGGTACCACAAACTTATATTCGCACGATAACTTATCTTCTTGTTTTAACGAGTGTAGGTACCACCAAATAGGTATCCGTTGGATCTATATTCCTCGATTGATGATCAAGATAAACTAAGAGAGGTTGAAAGTGAGACGTTTTGTACTAAAAAAGACCCAGCTAGTGCACAAGGCCCAAGAGAGGTCATAACTCGTAAGGGGGGGACGTAAATGTGTTGGCCAAAGCATCTACCATAGACAAACATATGACCAAGGAACCTATGACAAACAATGCAACTTTATGCAACATGCAACTTATGTAAATTTATGCAACTTTATGCAACATGCAACTTATGCAAATTATGCAACTTTATGGAACTTATGCAACTTTATGCAACATGCTACTTTATGAAACATGCTACTTTATGCAACAATGCAACTTATGCAACTATGCAACTATATGCAACTTATGCAACTATGAAACTATACGACAATTTTGTATGCAACTAAATGCAAATATGCAACTATATGCAACTATGCAACTTTATGCAACTTTATGCAACAATGCAACTTATGCAGCTATATGCAACTATATTGCAACTTTATGCAACTTATGCAATTATATGCAACTGTGTTGGTACCACAAACTTATATTTTCACGATAACTTATCTGATTGTTTTAACGAGTGTAGGTACCACCAAATAGGCATCTGTAGGATCTATCTTCCTCGAGTGATGATCAAGATGTACTAAGAGAGGTTGAAAGTGAGACGTGTTGTACTAAAAAAGACCCAACTAGTGCACAAAGCCCAAGAGAGGTCATAACTGGTAAGGGAGGGACCTAAATGTGTTGGCCAAAGCATCTACCATAGACAATCATATGACCAAGGAACTTATGACAAACAATGAAACTTATACAACTTTATGCAACATGCAACTTATGCAACTTTATGCAACTTATGAAACTTTATGGTACTTATGAAACTTTATGCAACATGCAACTTTATGCAACAATGCAACTTATGCAACTATGCAACTATATGCAACTATGCAACTATATGACAATTTCGTATGCAACTATATGCAACTATGCAACTTTATGCAAGAATGCAACTTATGAAACTATATGCAACTTGTGCAACTATATGCAACTTTATGCAACTATATTGCAACTATATGCAACTATATCCAACTATTCAACTATATACAAATATGCAACTTATGCAACTATATGAAACTATATGCAACTATATTCAACTATATGCAACTTTATGCAACAATGCAACTTATGCAACTATATTGTAACTATATGCAACTCATGAAACTATATGCAACTATATGCAACTGTGCTGGTACCACAAACTTATATTCACACGATAACTTATCTTCTTCTTTTAATGAGTGTAGGTGCCACCAAATAGGTATCTATCGGATCTATCTTCCTCGAGTGAAGATCAAGATATACTAAGAGAGGTTGAAAGTGAGACGTGTTGTACTAAAAAAGACCCAACTAGTGCAGAAGGCCCAAGAGGGGTCATAAATGGTAAGGGAGGGACCTAAATTTGTTGGCCAAAGAATCTACCATAGACAAACATATGACCAAGGAACTTATGACAAACAATGCAACTTCTGAAACTTTACGCAACATGCAACTTATGCAACTTATGCAACGTTATGGAACTTATGCAACTTTATGCAACTTTATGCAACATGCAACTTTATGTAACAATGCAACTTATGCAACTATGAAACTATATGCAACTATATGCAACTTATGCAATTATGCAACTATATGCAACTTATGCAACTATATGACAATTTCGTATGCAACTATATGCAACTTTATGCAACAATGCAACTTATGCAACTATATGCAACTATATGCAACTTTATGCAACAATGAAACTTATGCAACTATATGCAACTATATGAAACTTTGTGTAACTATATTACAACTATATGCAACTATATGCAACTTTATGCAACAATGCAACTTATGAAACTATATGCAACTATATTGCAATTATATTGCAACTATATGCAACTATGTTGGTACCACAAACTTATATTTGCACGATAACTTATCTTCTAGTTTTAACGAGTGTAGGTACCACCAAATAGGTATTTTACGGATATATCTTCGTCAAGTGATGATCAAGATATACTAAGAGAGGTTGAAAGTGAGACGTGTTGTACTAGATCTACTGGTTCTAGATCAACTAGATATGAAAAGGTAAGGAAAAGATTATGTATACGCATGCAATTTTTTATTGCCAACAGAGGGTCATGTAATTATGATGTTGAGAGCATAGGTGACATTGAGTTTCCCTTGAGGTATAAACATCTAGTGCAATGATGGGTAGCTAAGGAGCTACCTGAAGTGGACACAGATGTCTTCATCAGTGGGAGGATGTATCACATTGCTCCTTCGTCCTTACATGGATTGGGGTTATTTTCCATGGATGGCATAAAATTCGGTTATGGCACTGTAACTGAATTGATGGAGTATGTCAGAAAATTATACAAATACAATCACTGGTTGATGTTGGTTCGATATACGTGAAGTATGTGGAGATACGGAGTTGCCGCAAATTATATACAACTAGTAGATAACAATCAAAATAAAGGGCAAAATATGTATATTGATGTAAGGCCAAAAGCTATTGGAAAAATTGTGGGATTTATAAATAGTACATGACCAGTGGCAATAAATAAGAAACCAAATTGCATATTTGAGGGATGCGAAGGAAATCGTATATTTGTATGTGCAACAAAAACAATAGTTCCAGGTGAAGAGTTGTTGATCGATTACAACTTAAATCGAATAGATGGAGGGGGTGTGGCTATGGGGGTAAATATCTTACATACCATTCAACTCAACCTTTGATCAATCATTCTTATAATTTATCAATGCAATATTTCAATTTTTTACTACATATATTTCATTTTTCATTATTTATTTTCTAATATTACTGCAATATTTCATTTTTTTAATGTTACAATTACTTTCCTAACTCTTGTTGATTAATTTATTGTGTCAACATCTATCCAGGGTGACCATGAGATATCACAGGATACACCTGTCCAGGGTGACCGTGGAAAGGAACCCACTGTGCCTCAGCAGGTAAATGTTAAATACAGTAACAACTTATGACTACAACAACTAAATTTCATTATTTTTTTTCTGATATTACTGCAATATTTTTTTTTTTTAATGTTACAAGTGAATTTCATAACTTTTGTTGATTGATTTATTGCGTCAACTTCTATCCAAGGTGACCATGGCAGAAAATCACTCGCTACATGTGTCTAGGGTAACCGTGGAAAGGCACCCATTGTGCCTCAGCAGGAAAATGTTAAATACAGTAACAACATATGACTACAACAACTAAATTTCTGAAATTTCATTATTTGTTTTCTGATATTACTACAATATTTAGTTTTTTAATGTTACAGGTGAATTTCATAACTTTTGTTCATTGATTTATTGTTTCAACTTCTATCCAGGGTGACTGTGGCAGAGAATCACCTGCTACATCTGTCCAGGGTGACCGTGGAAAGGCACTCATTATGCCTCAGTGGGTAAATGTTAAATACAATAAAAAAATTTTGACTACAACAACTAAATTTTTGAAATTTCATTAGTTTTTTTTTATATACATATTTCATTTTTTAAATGTTACACGTGAATTTCATAAATTTTGTTGATTGATTTATTGTGTCAACTTTTGTCCAGGGTGACCGTGTCCGAAAATTACCCACTACATCTGTCCAGGGTGACCGTGGAAAGGCACTTGTTGTGCCTCAACAGATAAATGTTAAATAGAGTAATAACTTATGACTACAATAACTAAATTTCTCAAATGTTAAAGTTCATCTCATTAATTTTATTGATCAATGTATTACGGCATGGTCAACGTGGGAAGGCTCCCACTGAGGATATTAATGAGGACGAAATATTTTATTCCACTGACCCAATGGCAACTGTAGCGAAGGCCTTGAAGAAGGCTAACATATAATATCTAGATTTTCTTAGAAAAAGACCCTTGACACAGGAGGACAGGCCAAGAATTGTAGAGCTACAAAATATAATAACTAATTTTGGGGTAAGTGGCATTTTCACATATTTTTATCAGCTATGAAAATTTCATATCCATTTTTTTGTTTTATATTTTCTATATGATCTGATAAAGTAAAGTTTTCTTTTTGTAGGAGTTTTTAAACCCCGTGCGCCGAGAACCTGTCGATCCTGTAACTGCTATAGGTTGCAGTTATGGTCCAATGTAACAAAAATGTCGACATAGAAAAGTGCAAGTGAGGCTTTTTGAGCCTCCTGAGGTTGCCCTCAAATCCATTGATGAGTGCAATTATTTTGACTGGCATGACACACTGGAGCATGATGAGCCGAAGCCTGGGACTCCACATGACTCCGGAGAGGAACATATTGTAGATGGAGAGGAAACTATTCTACATGGAGAAGAATGAATTAAAAGCATCAGATCACTATATGTCACATTTCTGGTGGATGATGCATGTGTTCCGATCAAGATTCAGAAGATTGCAGGTAATTGTTAATTAATTGATTCATTTTTTTCATGAAATTGAAATGGAAATTTGTTGAGTTTATTATAAATTAATGGATAAAATGTTTCTGCAAGAAACAATGTTTTCTATAGAAACTTAAATGACAAATAATTGGAGTTGTTTGGCCCCACCATTCACACACGGTGGAATGGCCAATATACCAAAAAGAAATATGATTTAATAGACCACATGGTAAACTTGTTTGGCAACACTTTCAACAAGAAAGTGGTTACAAATTTAGCCGACGAGAATTTAAAATATACAAGGGCCTAGTATAGGGAGAAATTGCAATTATACCTCAAGCATGAGTGCCCTCCCATGGTTCCGGAGAAAGAGTGAAAGGCCCTGGTAGAGGATTCAAAGGAGAACTTGTTTAAAAAACAATGAAGACATCCATGACCTGGTCAAGAAAGGTACAACACATGTCATATTATTAGTGAAATATGATCATTTATGTTTTTCTTTCCTGTTTTAAGTAACAAATCCAATATATAATATTTTTCACAAATTCCATATGTAGGCTACCAGACACCTCCAAAGCAACCAAGGCTAGAGTGGAAAATAGCGGGCAACATAAAATAGGATAGGGTGGCTATGGAAAACTAAAATCCTGAATTGTAAGATTTAAATGATTAACTGTGGTTAATATTTATTTAACAGTAGCGAACAAATATATGTTTTTGTTATTGGTAATTTTAATGGTGTTATGCATTGCAGTTAAATATGATCGACACTGTTACCACCGAGGAGGACCTAAAGCTTGGTTACAAGCACAGTTTTAAAAGTGTGATTGAATATAGGAAAAGCTTAGGCCAGACTCCAATCTCCCCAACCACGCAAGCAAATAAAATGAATAAGGAAACCCCAATAGCATGCTTGTAAAGTCTATTCATATTTTATTATATCACCCTTAACTAAGTATTTATGTTTGTTTTCAAGCAACAATGCTACCATAGCAGTGAATCTAGCAATATTTAGCAAAGACCACGTCATACAAGGGTGCACATGTCCAATGATAGTGGGGAGCAAAGTACCCATTCCGGTATGTGTTCTTCAGAATTAGAAATATTTACTGTGATTGTAGATATTTATTTCCTGAATTATACTTATATATTATCTTCTCAAAATTGAAGAGCATGTAGTTCAGGAGGGTGAACTACGAGAGGAACCAAGTGGACAAGAAATTAACACACCAACTGTCATAGATACACAGAGAGGTAAAGAGAAATAGTGTAATGTTAATCGAAATAGTGAATTAGTTAGTTCAATTATATTTCAATGTAAGAACCTAGTTTAACAAAGCCCAAAAAATTGTAAATTTAAACATTAAGATTATTCAGCATAAGCAATAAGCAATTTCACTCAAAATTTTGACGTATAAGCAATACGCAATTTCAATATTCAACATATAAGTAGTAGAAATTTAAATTTATGAAGAACAATCTAATAAATTACATAACAACCACATAACCCAACAAATTTATGAATATAGATACCTTTGGTTGATTCTATTTTCCCAATATCTGACTGTCCTCTCTGCTGCTTTGCCCAAAACTCTGCCTGATGCTCTGACCAAACCCTGCCCAAAACTGACTAACCACCCAGCCAGCTAGGAGCAGCCTATCCAACTCCCTAGCTCCAGGATTCTGTGAGGATTCCTAGCCCCTGAGCCCAAAACTCCCAGCAACCTAGTGCCCCCTGCAACCATTCACCCAAACTCCAAACCAGAAAATATCCCTCAGAAAATACAGTCCTCTCCTACAATGATACTCCTCTCCCAAATTTTCATAATCCCCATTCCCCGAAGGCCTCTGCCCAGTCATATCCCCCTCCATTCACTGAATCCTACCCTCCTTTAATGCCACCCATCTTATCCCTCCATTTATTACCTTATCATTCCATTTATTACCTTATCCCTCCACTCAATGCTTCATCCCCCCCCCACCCCTGCATACGTAAAGTTTTATAATAAACAACTAAAATTTATTAAGCTCTTAATTCATTACCCAAACCTTTAATGAGTTAATTAATTAATCAATTAATTAATCAACAGATATAAACAATTAATAATTAGTTAATTAATTAATTAATATTATTAATAAATAATCATTGTTTAACTAAAATATATTAGGACAGTTAATTATTTAATTAACTATACTTGATAAACCCTATGCAACTATTTAACTAGGGTTGTTACATACAGCCACCCTTCAGGAAACTTCGTCCCGAAGTTAAGGTATTTTATGATGCAAGGGAAAAGAAACGTGGTTCACACATTCATAACAAATAACCATCATTATTAGTAAGTAAGCCAAGAAACTCATTCATACTAGTGTACATGCGCAAGAAATGCATGTGTAGCTAGTACATACAAGTCTCGTTCATGTACTAATATCCATAACTATCATCTCTATAGTAATTTCCATATGCATCCAATCCCTTCAACAAGACTACTCATTTTATAAAAGAAAATAAACCAATCTAATGTTTGCGAAATCCTATAATTTCAATTATCTAGCTCAACAATGTTATTTAGACAATTGTAATTTAATTACATAATTATGAATATTCATATATATATATATATATATATATATATATGCATTTTCTTTTCAGAAGGAAAAACAATAAATTCCACCATAAGACAAATCTCCATACACTCTCAACTATTTATACTCATCCTTCCTCCCTAACTTACTTCCATCTTCCATTCCAATCCTTCCTCTGCTGGACTATCTTGGAGCGTCAATTATATTAACCTAACTCCAAATAGAACCCATAAGTGGAAGTGTCACTATCTCGATCAAGCTTCCCTAGCAGGCAACTAACAGTCATCATCACACGTCTAGGTGAGCGTGAGCTAACACCGTCCTCCCATGACTTTAGGTTTCATAGGATACACGGTGGGAAATTCCTCCACCCCTCCTAATCATAACTAGGGTCCACAGACTACAATGGAATATACAATGGCACCGTGTTGCTGGGAATTTTTTCATCGTTTATTCGGTTTTGGGCGGTCTCATCTCCTGAAATCCTACACTGGTTCACATATCATAGAAATGCATCCAAACCAATATAATTTCACATACAAAGATTCATACCATAATGTTTCTCGGCTAATGGTCATGACATCCACTTTCTTCATCATTATCCCTTGGCTATTTCATAGCCCATAACCTACAGAGTAGTCTGTAACACAAACTCATACATTTCTATGCATTATCATCATGTAATTTCCTACAACCATCATTTCAATTCGGTATCCGTGTACCAACAACTTAACATCAAAGTTTTCAAGTTAGAAATAGATCTCATAATATCCCATAATTCAATTTCGACACCCATTCATAAAATTATTTTTTACCAAATAGATTGCATCATATCCAACATCATTCTAATAGCATTTAAACCTTCATAGGATTCTCATTCACACAATTTATCGCATCATATCCATCATCATCAATAACATTTAAACATTCATAAAATTTACATTCGCGTAGTAGATCGCATCATATCCATCATCATCAATAATATTTAAACATTCATAAAATTTACATTGTCACAATATATTGCATCATATCCATCATTATCCAAATATATTTAAACATTCATAAAGGTTTAAGTGTATCATTTAATAGTTTCACCGTGAATAGAAAATAAAAGTGTAGGCCTCAGGTAATCATGGTTGACTAAATCCTAGTTTTCTAAGTCAAAAGGTGGTGTTACATACACACCACCTTTGAGAAACATATTCTCGAGGTGGTCAAAAAAGTGAGGGATAGTCTCGTCGTAGTGTCTCGGCGTCTTCCCAAGTAGCAGATCCGGGACTATACTTGTCCCATTGGACCTTAACTTGGTCTACCAGATGATTCCTGAGCTATCGGAATGTATCGTCCAATATGCATAATGGTTCTACCGTGAGAGTTCCCACGTCCGATACCTGCAATTCCTTCCAATTTATCTTATGTGATTCATCAACAACATAATGACGTAAAACAGATACATGAAAAACATTATGAGTTTTATGCAGGTGGGGTGGCAGTACGAGATGATAGGCAAGGAGTCCAATTTTCTCTTGGATTCTGAATGGTCCTATAAATCGAGGTGACAACTTTGTCCCCTTCCCGAACCATATGGTACTCTTTTTAGGCCTGATACGAATGAAAACCTGGTCTCCCACTTCATAACTTCAGTCGGTCCTGTGTGCATCCGCATAACTTTTCTGCCTATCCTGTGCTTCCTTTAGTCTCTGCCTAATTTGAATCACCTGTTCCTCCATCTCTTGAATCAATTATGGCCCAACTATAACTCAGTCTTCTAATCTTTCCCAGCTCAATGGTGTTCTGCATGGCCTTCTATACAGAGATTCATAGGGTGGCATTCCGATGGAGCTATGAAAACTGTTATTGTAGGCAAACTCCACCAAAGGTAGGTACCTCTCCCATTGGGTTTGATTATCCATGACATACATCCTAAGCATGTCTTCCATGACTTGATTTACTCTCTCAGTTTTCCCATATGTTTCAGGATGATAAGTTGTGCTTAAGTTCAACTGAGTCCCCAACGCTGACTGCAAACTTGTATAAAACCTAGAAGTGAATCTGGATTCCCTATCTGAAATGATCTTCTTAGGTATCTCGTGCAGATGGATGACCTCACTTACAAACACACATGCTACATTAGTGACATCGTAAGTGCCTCTAACCGGAATAAAATGAGCACTCTTGGTTAACTTATCCACTATCACAAGAATGGCATTGTGTCTATGATATGTGAGCGGCAACCCCACAACAAAATCCAAAGAGATGACTTCCCACTTGGACATAGGAACATCACATGGTTGTAGGAGGCCTGTCAGGTGATGGTGGTAGAATTTCACTTGTTGACACTCTAGGCACTTGGCGATGAAATGGACTACATCGCGCTTCATGCCTACCCAGAAGAAAATCTTCCTCATCTCTGCGTACATCTTCTTCACACCCGGATGCGCACAATAAAGTGCTCTATGGGATTCCTTCAGTATGATGCTTCCAAACTATATCCTTCATACTTTGGATCTAATTGCCTCCCACTCTGGAGGTTTGAAGTAACCTCTAAATACCAACTGTCTCCTTGGAGTTGTGTCAATACACGTTCCCTCAGATTGACTTTTAAGGGTACCAAGGAGAAGACACGTGGTCTCCTACTCAAGGCATCTGCGACCACATTCTCTTTTCCTTTGATATATGAAATACCAAAATCGTATTCACTCATGAACTCACTCCATCGCCTTTTCCTGGCATTCAGATACCTTTGAGTGAAGAGATGTTTTAAACTTTGATGGTTTGTTTTGAGCTCAAAGTATCGCCCGACAAGATAGTGCCTCCAAAGTTTCAGAGCTAACATTACAGCTGCCAACTCTAAATCATGAGTAGCGTAAAGCTCTTCGTGTTTCTTCAACTTCCTTGATGCATAAGCTATCACTACTCCATCCTGCATTAGCACGGCCCCCAACCCTTTCTTCGAGGCATCTATGCAGACTGTGAAGTCATTTTCGATATCCGACACTCGTAGAATTGGCACACTAGTTAGTAACCTCTTAAGCTCAATGAATGCACTATCACATTCTTCTATCCATTCATACCTGACCCCCTTGCACTGCAAAGTGGTGATGGGTTTCGCTATTTTTGAGAATCCTTCCACAAATCTCTGATAATAACCTGCTAGCCCCATGAAGCTTCTCACCTCATGGGAATTGTTCGACACTGGTCACTCCATCATTGCCTTTACCTTTTCTGGTTTCAAAGATATTCCTTCACCGGAAATGATATGACCTAAATAGTGGATCTCTTTCTGAAAGAAGGAACACTTCAACAACTTCCCATACAATTTGTTCTCTCTAATGCAGGACAACACCACTTGTAAGTGTTCCTCATGTTCTCTTTTGCTTTTGGAATAGATGAGGATGTCATATAGAAAGACTTGTACAAAACGGTCTAAGTACTTCCGGAATACGTCGTTCATGAGGCTCATGAATATTGTTGGCGCATTGGTCAATCCGAAAGGTACTATGACAAACTCATAATGCCCAAATCGAGTTTGAAAGGTAGTTTTCAGAATATCGCCTTCCTTAATCCTTAACTGATGATACCCTGATCGCAAATAGATCTTTGAGAATACCGTTGCTCCTTTCATCTGATCGAAGAGGTCATCTATTCGTGGAATTGGGTATTTATTTGTCACTATAGCATGGTTCAAGTCCCTGTAATCTATACACAGTCATAAGGATCCATCCTTCTTCTTTACAAAAATTACTAGTGCACCCCAAGGTGAAACACTGGGCCTTATTAGCCCTAAGTCTAGTAACTCTTTCAACTGCATTTACAATTCACAAAGTTCTGGTGCTGTCATCCGATACGGAGTCTTGGAAATTGGTTCTGCACCAGGTTTTAGCTCAATAGTAAAATCAAGCTCCCTCTCAGGAGGTAACCTTGGTAACTCATTCGGAAATACATCCTTAAATTCTGACAATACTAGGTATTGATCCAAGGAGGGTCCCTTCCTTTCATTCACCACTTCCACTACATATAGTCGACACCCTTGCCTCAAGCATCACTTAAACTTCATAGTTGAGATAAAGAGTAATGACACCCTTCTCTGTACACCCTGGATCTCCACTGGCCTTCCTTCGTCATCTACACAGAGCACCCTTTTTGAGAAATAATCTACCAAAGCTCGACGAGCTTCTAACCAATCCATTCCAATGATTAGGTCATACGCCCCGAGAGCAGTGACATATACCTTCAACCTGGTAGTACACACTCCCATGTCTACTATACAATTATCAATGCTAGGTCCTACCGCTTGTTTTTCCCCCAAAGCCATCTCGGCTTGTTTAAAGTCATCGTGCTCGTAGCCTGCCAACCCACTCTTTTCTAATGCAGATGGTGAAATGAAACTATCTGTAGCACCAGAATCAAATAAAATCTTAACGTTGATATGATTTAGCATACTTGATGACTCCACCACAGTGGATTGATGTTTATCCTGGCGATTATTAACTGCTGCGTAAATTTGGTGGCTGTTACTTGCTCTTCCCATCGAGGCCTTTCCTTCTCTATGCATAAATCCTAATTGTAACTCTGGGCAGTCACGCTGGTAATGGGTTCCTCCACACCCCCAAGAGGTAACACGGGGTTGAACCTGCGCACTGTTATGTGACTGTCTCTAAAATGAGTTCCTTTCCCTGGAACCCCTGCCCCTACTAGCTGCTCCCTGAGATGGTCATGGACCTGCCTACGTCGTTGGTGATGAACGAGATACTGCACTCCCTGCCATTGAAATCCCTGCAGCTACTGTCCTTGGTGTGACTCTGTTACCATATGGAGGTGGCCTTGAGTCCCCTCCCATGGGAAATGTCCTAGGGGCCTTCCCCATAAATCCAGGATGATTTGGAAAGGTCGGTCTCATACCTCCAGTTAAGTTCATGTGTTCCTCCACATAACGCGCATTTTCCACAGCTTCCGCTACTGAAGACGGTTTCCACATCTACACCATAGCCCTTATCTTAGGGTTTAGCCCATAGACGAAGCATTCTACCCATCGTTGGTCATTATCCATATATGAAACATACTTGACCAATTCCATAAACCTAATCTCATATTCTTCTATGGTCTTGTTTCTCTATACTAGAGCATGAAACGCTCCTACCTACTGTTCCTAATAGTAAACTGGTAGATATTTCCTTCGAAACCTCTCCTCGAAAAGTTCCCAAGATACGGTGTCTGGGGTAAGATGCAATCGTCCTTCCAGGTTTCCCCACCAGTTCAAGGCGCTATCTCTTAACTGAAAAATTGGTGTCCTCACCTTTGAGGTGGATGCATAGTCCCTTAAGGAAAAACACCTTGTCATGCCTTCCAACCATGCTTCCGCGTGTTCACTGGCGCGACCCCCGTCAAACTCCAGAAGTTTGATCTTCTGCATTTCTCTAGTGATGTCTTTGGGTGGAGGTCCTCCCCTTGAATCCCTCGACGCTTCAGGATTACCCATTCCAGATGGTGGGGGTTCCACTTCGATTCTTGCTAGTTGATGCCCCTTTAAAGTCTCATTTATGGCCTCCAAAGAGCGCAGTATGAGAGCTAGTTCAGGCGATCATGGCGGCGGCGCTGGTGGTGTTGGAGGTTCCTGTGACGATGCTCCTCTACCTCGATTCCCTCGAGTCCTAACCATCCTGTATGATTTAACCTACATCAACCAAAGTTGTCAGGGTGAGTTCAAGGACAATTCGCATTTGCACAACTTAACTAGAAAACAGGGTTAGGCGTAATTTTTTTTTTACTTGTCTGTAAACAGACATTACTCTCTTTAGGGGAGGTGGCTAGGTTGGGGTTTAAGCATCTAAGCTTGATGTCACTACCTAAGAAAACTATTGACTCCCCCGCCTGGTAGCTATGCTAGCTTTGCACCATACTCGCCAATCTCTCTAACTTACCTGCCTAGTGTGCATGAAACTCCTCCCTCTTGTCATGATTCAGGTCATCAAACTTTTAGTTTAAAACTAATTAATGTGATTTTGAACATACCTAATGTGATTTACTCTAAAATAATGATTTTGAAATATATAAAACTAAATTGACTTTATTTTACCTTAAATTAAACTAATTAACTTTACTTTACCTTAAATTAAAACTAAATTAACTTTACTTAAACTTAATAATTAAACTTTATTAAACTTCATAATTAAGCTTTATTAAACTTAATAATTACACTTTAATTGAACTTTAATTTGATTTTTGTTTTAATCTATCAAATGATATTTTATTTTTTATTTTTTTTAATTATATTAAAATGATATTTAATTACACTTGAAAAGTAGTTCTCAAAGAAATTATTAAACATTTAAAAATATTATATATATATATATATATATATATATATATATATATATATATATT
>JASDQU010103678.1:482768-496289 GCA_032191745.1 Picea mariana
GGTAATGCTAACCTGTGTCTTGTATGAATACAGGTGCATGGCTGGGAGATTGTCCTTTGGGCGCAACCAAAGAGTATGAGCTGTGGGCTTCCTCGTGGCTTAGTGTGCCCTCGCTCTTGACGGTTTCCTTATATGCACCTTGTTGTGTTGTCTTCGCACTCAAAACCCTCTTCGTGGCTTCTAGGTTAAGTGTGTTGCGTTCTGAACTCTCGCTTTCTTTCTGTGATAATGAAAGATGAAAAAGCATTTTGATTTTGGACTTTATGCTCATAACCCATAACTTGACAATTGCATAGAATGTAGAGGCTAGGGTTTAAGGTTTATCTCCCATCAAACTGAAAGCACTCAATTTCGAGCTGCTACTACTTTTGTTGTTTTATTGTATTGTTGTTTTATTGTAGGAAACATAGCAAGTAACTTGACCCAACAATGGGTCCATGAGGGCAAAATATAGAACTGATAATTGAATATTGAAAGAGGTGGAAAATGGCCCCAGATAGCAATATGAGAAAGGATAATAAGGGTCTTGATTCCATTGTGTAGGGATGATGACCTATCGAGATGTCGAGAGTATAGTTGGTTTTGTTTTGCATAATCGTTAGGGCATTGTCCTCAAAATGATTTAAATAGATTAATTTTTTTATTATTATTCTTTTACGTCTGGTTATTTGGCTATATATTCCTTCATTTTTAAGTTTTTCTGAACCTAATATTATTTATTCCCTATCCTTCTTACTTCTTACAGGAGGTCAGGACTTTTACAGGTGCGTAGGTGACTCGAATAAGTGAACAGAGACTTGACATTATGAGGGATTCACACTTCTCATTCTTTTATATTTAGGGTTTTCTTAAGGTTTCAAGGTTACTTGTCTCTTAGGGTTCTTCAAGGTTAAATGATGTGTATATTGGGGAATTTCCTTCCCTACTAGGGAACACTGTTCCATTTTAATTATAGGCCATTGTCATTTTAAGCCATTTTTATTGTAACAGAAAACAGAAGAATTTACCTCTATAGGGAATTATATTTCTGATTTTTTATCCCAGCTTAAGAGACTCTTTCTAGTTCATTAAATTGGATGATATATACTTATTTTTTTGAAATTTTACATTTTAGTTCTAGGTAGGCCTTTAAGGCTCCACATTGTGAACTACTAGCTCTGATACCCTGTGTAAGAACCTAGTTTAACAAAGCCCAAAAAAATTTGTAAATTTAAACATTAGGACTATTCAGCATAAGCAATAAGCAATTTCACTCAACATTTCGACGTATAAGAAATAAGCAATTTCACTCGACATTTCGACGTATAAGCAATAAGCAATTTCAATATTAAGCATATAAGCAGCAGGAATTTAAATTTATGAACAACAATCTAATAAATTACATAACAACCACATAACCCAACAAATTCATGAATATAGATACCTCTGGTTGATGCTATTTTACCAATATCTGACTGTCCTCTCTGCTGCTTTGCCCAAAACTCTACCTGATGCTCTGACCAAACCCTGCCCGAAACCGACTAACCACCTAGCCAGCTAGGAGCAGCCTATCTGGTTCCCTAGCTCCAGGATTCCGTGAGGATTCCTGGCCCTCGAGCCCAAAACTCCCAGCAACCTGGTGCCCCCTGCAATCGTTCACCCAAACTCCAAACCAGAAAATATCCCTTAGAAAATACAGTCCTCTCCTGCAATGATACTCCTCTCCCAAATTTTCATAATCCCCATTCCCCGAAGGCCTCTCCCCAGTCATATCCCCCTCCATTCATCGATTCCTACCCTCCTTTAATGCCACCCACCTTACTCCTCCATTTATTACCTTATCCCCCCACTCAATGCTTCATCCCCCCCCTGCATACGTAAAGTTTTATAATAAATAACTAAAATTTATTAAGCTCTTAATTCATTACCCAAACCTGTAATGAGTTAATTAATTAATCAACAGATATAAACAATTAATAATTAATTAATTAATTAATTAATAATCATTGTTTAACTAAAATATATTAGGACAGTTAATTATTTAATTAACTATACTTGATAAACCCTATGAAACTATTTAACTAGGGTTGTTACATTCAACATATCGATATCATCACTTTCATTGTTGTAGTTCATGACCCTGCACTGATGTCTCGATGCCCTTCTCAACAACATACTAGAAGTATGGTACATGAGTTCATGGAAACACAAACAATAGAAGGACAGGGAACACGAAATACAATGTCCTTGGATGATTATGATAACCCAATTGTCAATTTTATGAATGTAAAAAAACATAAATCAAAGAAAAAATAGATGTATAAATTCATGACTTGTATTTGGATGTTTATCAATGTTTATATGTTCATATGCTTCAATGTTTATATGTTCATATGTTTTGATTACTATCCTAGTTATTCATGAATGTATATATGTTTTCTATATAAACAAAATCATTTGTTGGGTATGGGGAATTGAGAGCGATGTGAGGGGGGGAGGGGCCATATGAGGTTCCACCTTCACATGGTTGGCCCTGTTCAATAGAGAATAACCTATTCTCAAAAAAAAGAGAATCTCATTAAGGTATGCAACCACTTAATTTTTTTCTAGAGTATTTTACATAACTAAATGCATGTTTATTTGCTTGTATATTATTTACTCATATAAAGAATTTGTCTTTTTATGATTCATGCAGGTCTTGGTGATCGAAATTCTTCTCATGGAAAAATCTTATCAAGTTGTATGGGCTAATGGATCTGGCAAAAGGACAATGATAAGGTAAGGGTTTTGACATTTTTTTTAAAGTAGGCTTTATATTAGTAAAAGTTCACAATCCTCATGTAAGGATAGAATTGCATTTTTGGTAGACAAGCATCAATTGTTTTAACAAAGTATGAATCATAGACTGTGGGAAAAACCCTTTTTTTGTATTCTTACATTGACCAATACAACTATAACAGATTTTTAGTACAAAATCTTAACCGCACTCACACACACACACACACACACACACATATATGAACCATAAGTAAACAAATGATAGAAGATAAAGGGAGAATATGTACTGATAGGAGTGAATGAAGATAATAATATGAATAATGAAGTGGAGAGTGCACTCTAGCCTTGAATTGAATGATACTTGCATCCAACATGTCTCATTGTAATGTATGTTGTGATAGTTGTGTCTTCTCACTATAATGTATGTTTCTATGTCCATCATGGGATTCCTAGAGCACCACCTATCATTCATTATCCAACACATAGTAGTCAAGAATCCCATCCATTGCTAATGTGTGCAAGTACCGTATGATTAACTAATAATTTGTATCCTTAATTATGAGCTATCAATCTTTACTATCACCATATTATTCTAGTGCATGTAGATTTATATTTGAATTTGGAAATATTAGTGAAGAATTCAAGAACTACTTCCATGCAAAATATATCTACATTCAACACTTTATGAGTTATCCCAACATTGTTCCAATTGTGTATTTTTGAGAGGTGATTAGGTCCCCCATTTTATTTACCTAGTTTAACCACCACTTCAAAATCAAACTCCTAAAATAGTAGAAAACATCGATAGAATTAACCTTCCAACATTGTATTGTTAACCAAATACTTGACCACTAAATTATCAATGGACAACTTGAAGGACTGGTCTAGAAGATAATACTTGAAATTGTGTAGCATATACGCCATCACCAGGCCTTTGCATTTCATGGTTGTCTAATTACAATTTTTTTCTAGAAAATTACCTTGGGTGGTGTAGCATGTGTTCCCCTAGCTATGCCAACATGTTTCCAATGCAATGGTAATGGAATCCACATGGACATGGAAATTTTTTGACCAATTAGGTAAAACAAGAATTAGAGCCATAACCATCCACTGTTTTAACTTGGGAAAACCCCTTTAACATTCTACAATCCATACAAATGGGACACCTTTTCATAGTAAGTCCTCCTTATACATTATTAGTTGAGCATGCCCCATGATAAATATATGGTAATACCCTGCATGACCATAACACAGGGACATTCTCTAGTGCATACATATTCTAAAATTACTATGATTTTCATTAGTTTGATTAAACATCCTTCCTTGTAGATCATATGATCCAAGAGGATGTTGAATGGGGTGTAGAAAATGAAATTATTAATATTTAGGTACAACTAGAACAATCAACGTCTTTCCATCGCCAACATTAGTTTAGCCATGTGACCCTTTAGCTAGATTTACATTGCCAATAATTTAAAATATAGCTCAAGGAAATTATGGATATACCCATTGAACATTAAAAACATTATTCTAGAGAACATAATTGGTGCATTACTTGGGCCAAAGGGCATGAGATTGAATGCATACAATCACCATTCCATAGAAAAAATGGTGTTCATCTTATCCTCCTTGATGATACAGATTTTATGATAGCCAAATAATCCTATCATGAAGTTGTAAGGTTCATTCCTTTCCACTTTATTGGTAATCTCATGACTAAAATGTGTATGAAAGGGATCATGTATGTAGGTCTGACTCAATCTAAAAAATTCCATAGAAAAATTTATTCCACCTTTTTCACACCCTAGATGTCTATTTGACTAATTGAATCTTATTGTTCCACTAAAAAATATGTAACAAATAGTTAGGATATCACATATCTATTGTTTATCATATTCCTTATAATGTGAATTCATCCTATATAGTCACTTCTTGGTAGATCAAGTGTCAGGATTCAATTCTATATTCATCTCCCAATGTTCTCCTCTCACTCTTTTCATCTCAAAGATGCTACATGGGAATAGGTGAGTGTACTCTCAAATAAAATATAGAATGTCTGCAATGATGTTTTCATACAAATAGTCACCAATAATAGCCAACTTAGACACATCCTCCATACTGAAATCAACTATTTGTATTCAATATCCCATGATAATGAACTAGATAGTTGGTATTTTTGGCTTATGTGACTACATGGTGCACCTCTATTTATTCAAAACACGAAGAATGAAATTCTTTTGTGACATCATCCTCTACATAATCTATGGTCAAACATTATGGTAGTCCCATTAGTGGGAAACATTGAATTTGTTTTATATCCCCACTAATCAACATGTCTTCCTCACAAAGTTGAAAAGTCTCATAGAACTTAAATTGTAGTTATGGTCAGTAGGTCATCTATCATTACATTTTTCTTCTATAGGCACCAATTCTTCAACAATGACTCTAAGGTGGGCATGCATTTATGCACCCACTACTAAATAGAAATTCCCTGTGTATACTAGTGAGTTTCACAATGATCCACATGCTCCACGATATAAGAAGTATCATTGAATTGTAGGGACTATTTGGAAAAAATTGATTTATGTTCATGATCCTACTCTTTGACAAAAGATTTTGCAGGTAAGACTCCTTGAGTGTCATTTTCATTTATTACTTATATTCATGTGGCTAGGAGATGAAATGAATTAACTAGTTCATTAGCAAACAATATCCTTTAATGAAAGAGCCCAATGATATAAAATGCATGTTGAGTTCTTGGAACAGTTAAAATTATTTTGATAATAAGAACTTTGATCTGTTCTACCGAGAAGGTCTATGGTTCGAGCTCGTATATCCCTATACATTCCACTAAGTTAAACTACTCTTATATATATATATATATATATATATATATATATATATATATATATATATATNTATGACTTGGATTTTCAAAGTCTTTTGGATCATAGGAATATCTTGTCCTTATCAAGATCGATAGATGGGAACATGGGTCAACACAAACCTTTTGTCTAATAGGTTCCTAGTCCTACTATATCTTCTCGTGAGTCCAAAGTTCATAATGAAATTCCCACAATCATTCAAGAATATATACCAAAGTGATATCCAATTTTTATACCCTCTATTCAAACATGATGTGTTAAGTTATGTGTTCCATCAACTTTTTGTCATTAGTTGTCCCATTAAACACTAGTGGATCTTTAATCTCTACATGAATCCACTAAATAGAATTTGGTAGTGTGCATATTTGTGTCAATTAATTCTCATACTCGCTAGGTAGACCAAAAGTAATGGACACTTTGGAATAAATTACATAGGAGAATACTATTCTCCAACTCAACTTTCCACTAGCAGTTGGATTAATGTATTCTTTCAACTATCCTATGGTGAGATTATTGAAAAACACCTTCGTCCAATAATTATTCTATCTATTTAAAAAATGTATTTCCCTACATTAGATCCAATGGATATACCATCCAATAACCCTTCTTATCAAATGACATCATTATCAAATTCCCAATCAATCCATTACAATACTAGGTATGGGTATTTGTCATCTAATATGTCAATGAACTCAAAGTAAGCATAAATATTCACACAATCGATATAAAATTCCATCTCGCCAATTTTACAATGGGGAAAATGTGTGATTGGTTCACCAACTACCACTGGATCAACAAGCGGACCCAATTTGGTCATCCCATGATTCCCCATGATTACTTCAGTGGGATGTTAACATCCAACCCAAAGTTGAGCATAATTTCTCACACTTCATATCATTGAATCAATGCATTTAAGATAAATAATTTTCCATACCTTGTTCACTAGACATGGTTTAAGGGCCTATCTTGTGCATCTATTGGTGACTCTAAAATTGGCCCAAGGACCTCCCTTAACTTTGTTGTGGATTTATCATTGTCTATTATCTATAGAAAACTTTTCAAAAATTCTTTGACTTCATCTTCCACTATATATACTAGTAGAATCATGCATTGCCTTAGTGGCCAAATTATGGAAGGTTTTCTGTTTCTTGCATTCATGGTAACTATGTTTCTAGCATGAATAGCTTCCTACATCATCTTATTTACATATTTAAAGTAACCTTTCTTTCATAGTACATCAAACCTTGGTGCTCACTATAAAGCTTGATATATGGGTCCTTGATTTTCATCTCTCATGTTTGTGCTAGAATTGGCTCCTAACTAGGTGACGATATTGATCCCAATGTAGGCACAACCTACTATATTTTCACCATGGATATAAATCTCAAAATTCACCATATTATCACTACTCTATCTCATGTATTGTTCCTCCCATTTATTAATCAATTGTACACAATCATGTGTATTTTGTATTGTCTTTTGGTAGTACCCACATCAAGGATGGTGAGGATATAAGTAATTCCTTTCAATATACCCCACTTCATAATAATTATAAAATCATGGTGGGAGATGATCCACTTAATTCCATAGAGCCCTATTACCCTAATTCTAATTATGTCCCCCAACCACTCCCATAGTTGAATCCATTGTTTTAGAAGATCTCACGAATCCCAGCATCCATCTTCTCATGTAGATTTGTTTTTTTAAAAGCCTACAAGAGGCATGGCAATATTGACAAACGTTCATCAAAAGGTAATGATTAGGTTTTAGTCTGACAAGGATTTTCGTCACTATTTCCATGAAAGTTCTTCGCACTTTTCCACGTTTTTGTGCCGCACATATAGCATCTACGTCGCAAGTTTTTTCTCCACCAAAATTTTTCCTCGCTATTGCCATGCTTTTTCGTCACAACTTTCCACGCTTTTGCATCGCACGTATGGCATATGCGTCGTAAACTATTGGTAAGTTTTTTACTTTGGCACGACTTTTCATCCCTATTGCGACAAAGTTTTGTTGCTATTTCCACGCTTTTTAAGGTAAACCTATCTTGAGGATGATGACACATGGAGGGGTTATTTTGTCGTTGTTTCAATGAATACCTGGTTTGTGGATATAATGACAAAATAAATTCCATGAAAAATAGTCTTTTCTTTTATGGAAAGTGCGATGGATATGTGTGGCAATAGCAATGAAAAACCATGGCAAACTTGGTCATACGTAGTAGTGAAAGAAATTGAACCTCCCCCAACCAACTTATACATCAACCTGGGTAATGTAGCATCTGATGCTTTTTATATGTACCATCAAGAGAAACATTCCTAAAGAGATTGTTCCCAATGGGTGCATGCTATGAATTTAATGGCCAATCGGTTCCTAGACGAAGTTTCTCTTACCGAACAATTAAGCAATTCAGTGTTGAATATCTTCGATCAGGAGGAATTTGAGCCGCCGGAAGAAACAACCATGTTGTTTTGGGATCCTAACTTGCCAATTCCTCTTGATGATTTATTTGAAGTTCAGGAACCACCCGTTGAGGTTTTGGTAGTGCAAACATGAAATAAGATTCAACTGGTCTGAAATGATCTCATCATTTCCCAATATTCGAGAGGGAAACAAATAGCTGATCACATGAAAGATCCCTTTGTATCCCAAATAAATACTATGAAAATACACACATGGGAGTTACCCAAGCTCGACTACAACATAGTAGAAGACTTAAATAAGTTGAAGGCTAATGTGTCGTTCATGGATATGTGTAGAATTCCCGAGCCAAAGGATTTTTTGTTACAGGCCTTAAATTCAATAGAAGTGCCTATAACAAGCACTGATCTACATGAAGTCCCACCTCCCATGGATTTAAAGAACAAACCAAATGTGAATGCTTGCTCTTTAGACAAAAGATGAAAGTTTGTTGTCCCACCTTTCCTTTTAATGTTTGATGTCTTCAACAGAAACCTGCATAATTGTTTAGTCGATTCAGGGGCATCCTCTAATGTTGTGCCATTGTCAATCTGTAAGAAATTGAATGCAATCCCACTCAAAAGTGATAAACACATTATACAACTAGATAGAAAACATGTAAACGTTATTGGGGACCTTAAGGATGTCATGATCAGAATGGCTACACACCCAAAATTTGTTCAAGTAATTGACATAATTGTAGTAGATATCCCAGAAGCTTATGAACTGCTACTTAGTCGAGATTGTTCTGAGAAACTAAATGGATACTTTAGCACATAATGGGCTCACCTCTGGTTGCCACTTAAGGGACATACCAACATGATTATGATTGATAGGGAAATATATCTCAAACATATTTTCACTGATTTAGAATTCTTCAACGAACCCTCGCTGCCATAGTTCTCTGTGCTAGGAAACTACTCCTGTGACTCTAATTTTGGAAATTTTTCTCCTCTCTCGTCTAATGTACCTCTCACTCAAAACTCTAAAATGAATTTTCAAATTAATCTACTAACAGCAACAAAAGAAAGCATATTCTGTCAGGAACCTCTGTTGGAAACAACAGACAAGGTATATGGAGATGAGAAAATAACTAGGCCTGAGGAGGTTGCTAAATTTTTATCACAAGTTTGGACATTGTACTTTGATGGGTCTAAATCACAAGAAGGGTTGGGAGCAGGATGTATTCTTATTGACTTGAAGAGAAAGAGGAATTTCCTATCCTGCAGACTAGAATTTGAATGCACCAATAACACTGTTGAGTATGAAGCTCTAGTTCAAAGACTGAAGAAATCCATAGACCTAAACATTAAAGAACTAAAAGTTTTTTGGGACTCTGAAATTATTGTTAGGAAAGTAAAGAATATTATCCATTGAAATTCACCTCACTTGAGAAATTACCAACAAGAGGTTCATAGACTAATAGAACATTTTGAGGCCTTTAATATTAATGTTGTTCCCGGGACAAAGAATACTCTTGCTGACTCCCTAGCCACTGGAGCCTCAAGGTTATCCCCTTTAGAAGACTATGAAGCCTCCAGGTTCACTGCGGAACAACTCTAGAAACCACCAGTACCCAACAATATTTCTAATTGGAAGGTTTTCGAAGGATATGAACAGATTGTAGATTTTCTAACCAATCAAGAGAATTTTAAAGATTAGGCTATTGATGATGAGGTATTCAAAGAGAAACTGGTAGAAACCGACTTCCACGAACAAATGAACGGAACATATCACTCTAATAATAAACCAAGGTTTCACATGATATTGAAAGGGGTAGCCAATTTGGAGAATTTGTTTGACCCGAGGGAAAGGTTTAAAGGGTCAAGGAACACTAAGACAAGGATTTCATGTCCCATATACGAGACTATAAACCTAGGAACCACGAAAAACCCTAAGAATGTAAATCTAGTTAAAACAATGTCTAAAGAAGACAGGAAATCTTATCTCAAACCTTTTAGAGAATATCAATATGTCTTTGCATGGTCCTACCGAGAATTGAAAACTTATGAAACTTGCATTATCCAATACACAATCCCATTAAAATATGGAATAAAACCCTTTCAACAAAAGATTAGGAAGTACCATCTGTCTCTAGAACCCCTGATGTACCAAGAGCTAAAGAAGTTATTAGATGCTAAGATTATTTTTCAGGTTAGACATTATGCCTAGGTAGAAAATATGGTTCATGTCATAAAAAATTATGGGGAGATCCGCTTATGTGTAGATTTCATAAACCTTAAAAAAGCATTAGAAAATGATAACTACCTAGTCCCACCCAGAAAACAATCGTCTTTGGTTCTGAAGCTTTTTCCTTTTTAGATTGTTTCTCAGTTTATAACCAGGCCCTAGTTTCAAAGGAATACTAATTGAAGACTACCTTCTAAACCAAGTGGGGATCTTTTTCTTATAAATGCATGCCCTTTGGGTTGCTTAATACAGGGGAAACCTTCCAAAGGGACATGGATGTATATTTTTGGGGATTGATTAATAAATGTGTAGTAGTATATTTGGACGACGTGACTGTGTATTCAAAGAACAGAGAAGAGCACATCCAACATCTAACCTAGATTTTCGAAAGGTGTAGGAAATATGGAATATATTTAAACCCTAAGAAAAATATCTTTGGTGTCGAGGAAGGGAAACTACTAGGTCATATTATATCTCAAGAAGGAATTCATATAGATCCCAAACAAATAGAGGTGTAACATCTCCATCCACCCGCAGGTCGGGGTACGCTACCTTCAAGCCCACCCTTGGAATTCTTTCTCTTACCAATACCTTTTAAAATTAATAAGGACGCATAAAATAAAATATCTAACGACATGCACAACAATAACCAGCAAGCATGCATATTCTAAGATTCAATTAAATGATAAATAAATACACAGCGGAATACATTCATATATAGATAAATAATACCACAACAGAGCGAACTTATCTTTATAAAATATGACACCAACTAGTTGCAGACCAAGGATGTTCCACCCAACCGTAGACACTACTGCACCAAATCTCAACAACAATGTCACAAGGACTATGAATCCACAAGGACGGTTCCAGAGTGTCATTTGGCTTCCCAAACCAGTCAGCACTCAAACTTCCATGGGATTTCCCAGCACTAACAGCAATCCAAGTACCCAGCCTGCACCACCCAAGAGAATGGACCTCCACCCTTCTCTGCCATGCAGTCCCTCAGGTAGTCCTTCCCCTTCCAGGGCTCCAACAATATTGGTCCAGAATATCAATGCTAGAACTCTTAGGACTCACAATTGTGAACAAAGATGGACACAGACCAATGCATCCCAGACATGCAAGCCTCAAGTCATTGCTGGATTACACCAACGACCTCTACAACCAAGGATACCATGGATGCTCTTCAGCAATTCATTTTCCTTTCCCAAGCCAAGACACAGATGAGGATGTATCAATGAGTGATAGGTAATGACAAGATGAATGAACTAGTGAGTAAGTTAGTGAATGAGTGAACTAGTGATCAAGTGGATGAGTGAATAAGAGAGTGAATGGACGAACAAGTAATCAGCAAAAAATCCATCAGCCGAACCCCCCATCATACTAGAGGCGGGTTTAAGTAATTTTGTGGGGATTCAAGAACCTCCTGGCCTTCCCCAAGAAGCTCACGTAACTAATCCACTCCCTTGGAAAAAAAGAGTAATTAAAATAGGAATAAACACTTAGCCCCTCAAGCCCCATATCTTGTGGAATCATAGCCCCCCTATAACTCTAGTCCTTGTCCGTCTAGCAACCAACAATGTATTTATTATTAATAATGATCAAAAAATTACATTTCTTAGGCACACTATCCTTTTAATAATTGTTTGGGCACTCTATCCTCTCATCATTGTAACAATACATCATTTAAAATGGGGGTTCAAAACCCAGGGTGTTACATCCCCTCCCCTTTATTTTGTCACTATCCTCAAGGCATATACAAAATAGAGATCAAAATCTCAAAATTTATTCAAAAAGATGTGGGTACTCTGCCCACATGCAACCTTCATGCTCCCAGGTAGCGTCTTCAGGACCGTAGCAGGTCCACTTAACTTTTACCAGCTCTATAACTCAATTCCAAAGCATTTTGACTTTTCTATACAATACCTGCACTGGTTGAACCTAAAAATCTCCCTTTGTATCTACCTGAATTAGATGCCTATTGTTACACATAAAAATTACTCACTTTGATAGTGTCGCAAGTGTCGTCATTACAAAGGTCGCAAGTGTCGCATTTTTCTCACAAGGTCGCAAGTGTCGTATGTTGCTCACAAGTGTCATAAAACATCAAACAAAACATGCTGCCATGATGCCTATGTCGTGCCTATAACGACATGAGAAAGACACTTGAAACACCTCCAACATCTGATTTGGAAGAGGAGAAATGAGTCAACAAGATTGCAAACCTTTTGCCATCTGAAATCACTTCAAAAACTGAGTTTTTGGAGAGGAGCGCTCCCCCTTACACTATCTCGGAGCAGCGACGCTCCCCCTTACACTGTCAGGGAGCGTTATAATGCTACCCTGACCCTTTTGAGGGAGCGCTATAGATTTTGAGAGCGTTGGCGCCCCTTAAAGCTTACTAGGGAGCGCTACAACGCTCTGATGGCCCTTTTGAGGGAGCGCTACCTATTCTGGGAGGTTGTTAAGCTGTTGAGATGAATGGGGGAAGCATCTTTTCATTCTTGGAAGGCAGTTGGATTCGAATCCCTAGTCCAACCATGATCCTAGGGAAGGTCCTCAACTGAAGGAGGAAAATCCTCACCTTCCTCAAGGATATCTCAAGATGGTTGAAGCCTCTCCAAGGCTGTAAAAGCAAGCATTCTAATGGTGAAAGAGGACTGCAAAATAGACAATGTCAAACTTATGATCTCATAAGTGGTGCTGGAGCTGATAATTGAGGACAGAAAGAGATAATTACACCAAACTTATGATCTCATAAGTGGTGTTGGAGCTGATGGAGGAAGAATTGGATATGTGAAACTTATGATCTTGGAGGAAACTTATAGTCATCCAAAGAAGAGTGATCAGTGAAGTTGTTGTTATCCAGGTCGTGGATCTTTCAAGCAAGGGTTGGACGAAGAGGACTTGACGAAGATGTCGCATTCGCATCTACGATTGTAAGTATTGCTGTCGTTATTCTCATTAATATGACACGCTTGGCCTGTTTCTTTCTAGTTTGTGTCTGATGTTACATAAACTTATCATTTAATGGTAGATCTGTTTTCAAGCTAATATCGATAGAGTAGGAAGTAGTCGTATCTTGCTTTTCCCGCAGAACTCAGCGAGGAGAAAAGGATTGGAGCGCAACTCGGAGCGTGCAGGGACAAACGTCGATAAAAAGGTACTTCTATCATCCTTCCTTCTCATGTGTTAGTTTAGATAGATTTGAAAGAAATTCAGTGTC
>JASDQU010103678.1:506225-528665 GCA_032191745.1 Picea mariana
ACAACAATAACCAGCAAGCATGCATATGATAAGATTCAATTAAACGATAAATAAATACACAATGTAATACATTCATATACTGATAAATAATACCAAAAACGAGAGCACTTATCTTTATAAAATATGACACCAACTTGCTACATACCAAGGACATTTCATCCAACCGTAGACACTATTGCTCCAAATCTCAACAGTAGTGTCACCCTCGAGCCAGGGCTATGAATCCACAAGGACATATCCAGAGTATTATTTGGCTTCCCAAACCAGATAGCACTCAATACCCCATAGGCTTTCCCAAAAATCACAACAATCCAAGTACCGAACTCTCTTCTACCCAGCCTGCACCACCCAAGAGAATGGACCTCCACCCTTCTCTTCCATGCAATCCCTCAGGCAGTCCTTGTCTGTTTAGCAGCCAACGTTGTATTTATATTTTAATAATGATCAAAACATTACATTTCTTGGGCACAATGGCCTTTTAATAATTTTTTGGGCGCTCTGGCCTCTCATCATTGTAACAATACATTATTTAAAATGGGGGTTCAAAATTGGGGGTGTTACAAGAGGAAATAGCTCAGCTTCCCTTTCCCCATAACAGAAAGGCTATGCAATCCTTCTTTGGGAAAATTAATTTTGTGAGAAAGTTCACACCCGATTTTGCTGAAACTGTCAAACCCTTACAAAATATGATTCGCAAGGATGCATATTTTAAGTTCGATGACAAGCGAAAAAATGATTTCAAAAATATCAAGACTGCAATATCTCAAGCTCCAGTGCTGTGAAGTCCCGACTTTAGTAAATATTTCTTCCTCTATACTTTTTCCTCCAACCAGTCCTTAGTTGCAATATTGACCAAGAAGGATGATGATAACAATGAGACTTTGGTATCATTTATGATCACTAATATCCAAGGAGCTGAATTGAACTACCATGTTATAGACAAAGAGGCTTATGCGATGTACAAAATAGTAAAACATTTCATATCTTACATCCTAAAAAATCACACCAAAGTCATTGTGCCTCTTCCTGCAGTCTGATTCCTATTCACTCGACACAATATGGGGGAGAGAAGGGGAAATTGGATGGCATTTGTCCAAGAATTTGATCTAGATATAAAACCTGCCAAATTGGTAAAGGGACAGGGACTGTGTAAATTTGTTGCAGAATCCCAAGATCGAATAAATGAAGACCCTGGGTGGGAGAATGAATTAGCATTATGGTGTAGTGAATATTTATGCATTCCCCGAGGGAAAGATTCTTGGCATGGAAAATTTATTTACCTTCTACATCATGGGACTTTCCCAAAAAACCTAAGCCCTAAGGAAAGCAGAGTTATCAGACTAAAATATGTGCAATATCACCTCATAAATTCAGTACTTTTTCACATAAATTATGATGGAGTATTCTTGAGATTTTTCAAACTTGAATATGCATAAAATATTCTGAGGGAGCTCCATGATGGTCTTGCAGGTGGACACTTTTCAGGAAATACCACAACTCAAAAAATATTAAGACTCGGTTATTACGGGCCTACTCTATTTAGGGACGCTCATACATACGCTAGGAACTGTAAATCTTGTCAAATGAGCATTGGTAGAGAAAAGAGAGCAGTTGTCCCACTCCAACCAATGACCATATCCATACCATTCAAGCAATGGGGGTTAGACGTCATAGGAGAGATTACCCCAAGTTCTTCAAAACAACATAAAAACATACTAACTTCTACAATCTATTTTACGAAATGGGCAGAGGCCATCCTTCTAACTCACGTGAATGAAAAGGTTGTAATCTAATTCATAGAACAACAATTGATCACAAGGTTTGGGATGCCTTTCGTTCTCGATTTTAATAACACTTCTTACTTTTATTCTACTCTATTAACATATTTCTCTCTAGACAAAGGAATCATAATAAGATACTCTGCAAACTACTATCCATAAGGAAATGGGGTGGCAGAATCAACTAATAAGAACCTAGTGAGGATATTTAAGAAAATAGTCGCAGACAATTAGAGGAATTGGCATAACTCGCTTCATAATGCCTTATGGGAAGATAGAGTAACACCCAAGGAATCTATAGGAAACTCTCCATACTTTCTAGTGTATGGACAATAAGCCATTCTCCCAAATGGGTTATATCTTTTGTCACCTCATCTTGCCCAGGGTTCAAGAGGACAACCCTCATCAGTTATTCAACAAAGAATTGATACCCTCCTCATGCTTGAAGAGGAAAGGGAGAAAGAAAAATATAAGTTCTTCGCTCATCAGCAGATAGTTAAAAGATGGTTTGACAAGAATAAGGCCAAAGAGAATAATTTGAATTAGGAGACTTAGTCCTGAAATTGGATAGAGCAAACAAACCTAAGGGAAAACATTTGAACTTTCAGAATCTATGGCTCCAACCTTTCCAGGTATCTGAGAAAATTGGGACAGGAATATATCGGTTGCAAAATCTGAGGGGGGAATCCAACGCCCTCCAAGTAAATGGCCAAGCCCTAAAACAATATTTTTGTTATGAAAAAAAATGTGTCTTTTTCATTTTACATTCTGATTAGGATAAATGTGTAAGTTTAGGGTAGACTGATTGCATAGTCCTTTTTATTTGTGTCTTTTCTTTTGATTTTTATTTTCTTGTAATAAATTTGTGTTTTTTAAAACATTGGTCGACCTTCATAAATATGGTGTAGCAAACTCTGCTCCTAACTTACGCTTACACGCAACATAAGAAACATTGGGCAATTACAAATTTCTTCAAGGAGATCTATATCTTGTCTTTGCAAAACAAACAACGTTGGTAAGTAATGAAGTGTCTTCCTAGTGGTCTAGTAAATCCCAAAGGGAAATATGGAAAGTTGGAAAGGATCACCTATACCTCCAGATAGAGATAGGAAGAATTTCACATTAAATTTTCATCTTGCAGATAACAGATGTCATCCTCTCCAACTTGCTCAGGGAATTTCTACCAGAAATAAATCAATTATATTAAATGAGTGCAAAGTTGAATAGGGTATGCAGTAACTTCATCAGGTCTATGGACACTCGCTGGCATCGGAGCAAGGTCTGTGATGTTGGGTTGACTCTGTCAGGGCCATGGACGCTCGCTGGCATCAAAGAAACATCTTAGCAAGGGAATAAAGATAACTAAAATGGCATCAAGCCAGTGAATGCCTTAGTTGGACCTTGTCGAGGAGGGACGTGGTTCAGAGTCAAGAGGAACAAAGGTGGGATAAGGGATAAACTCCATAGGCAGACCTGGATTCACAAACCTGGGAAATTGGACACGCATGGATAGGAAATACACTGATAAAATAGAATCCAGTTAGTTTATCAATCAACTTCTTCACAAACTAAGGCCGAAGGAAGGATAAAAGATTTTTCTTTTTCCCAGAGAATTGCGATTTGTTGAGCACTCAACACACCCTAAAATATTTATGAATTTTTTTCTCTTTTGGGTACCACTTGTTTTCTTTTTTCCTGTTTTCTAAATTGAGTCAGTTGTGTAGCGATCGTTAAGTGTGTTTGTATGTATAATCATTGATCAAGATTGGATTTATTTGGGCATGTCATAGTGAAACCTTTATATCTAAAAAATAACTTGACATTTTAACTAAGGATCCACAGTTAAAATTGTGACCCACGCGCTTATGTTCAGCATCGAACAAATCTGAGCAAGTAAAATGACTTCATAGTAATAGTAATCATCGATTGTCGATGTATCATCGACATCAGTAAAAAATGGATTAGATTTGCATTGGTTGTTCGCAAAGAAGATTCAAGAAATGGTCCATTTCCCATCGGCGTCGGAGAAATATGAGAGCGCTAAATATTGACATGGGCCATGATAAACCTCCAATATCCGATTACTGATGCATTTTTTCGAGGTCGGTGAAATATCAAATATTTAAATCATGGAAAAATTTTGCATTGACACATCGCCAATCACCGATCCCTGATGCATTTTCGGCATCGATAAGTTTTGAGTAGGGAATCTAGGAACACTTGTTTAAAATTATCGTCGATCCTTGATACTTTTTCGTCATTGGTAGGGTAGAACTTGTTTGTTAAAACACTTATCTAATGAAAATACATCACTCTGAATAACACTCTTAAACAAAGAAGCAAATCTCAAATGCCACGTGTCTTTGCTGAGTAGGAATTTCATACAGCCTAGTTTCATCTTGAGTCACCTTAGGTTTCCCCGTGTCCTAGTCACACTTCTAGGTCAAAATTTCCACATTAGTGCTATACAGCAAGATGGATCGGTGTCAAATTTTTTTCCAAGAGATATCAATGCACATTGTCTAAAGAAAAGCGATGACTCTCAATCCACCCGTTAAATTAGTTGAACGATGGGACATTTTTAGCACAAAATAAGATCAAATTCTTCCATTTAATAGGCCAGTTAATGTTTCGCTCTACATACGTTGCTACCCCATCTGTTGATCGAACAATGGGAATTTTAAATCGCCAATGAACCACATTATAGCCCGCACCTGGGCCGCCAACCTACGACTGCATTTAAATATTGAGCATAAGGTAAATCTGGCGACAGATTTTGCAGAACCGCACCTACACCCCTAATTGAATAACTGATGCGACAAGGTAAGTATTATATTTGTTTAAATCACTAAGACAATTTTGAACCCCAACATTCTGCACACAAGTTTCTCATTTCCAAGGCAGTCAAAGAAGCGAAGAGAGCATCTCAAGAGTTGCGCTTGATTCTCATAATTTCAAAACCAGGTTGAGCTGGTGCAAAGAGGAGGTATGTGTTAATTTTTTCATTTTGGTGGTTGTATTTTTATGTATCAGCATTCTATCTGCAACACGATTTTTAATTTTGTTCTCTCTCCAAGGTAGCCAATGACTAGACTCTCGCCAAGGCACCAAAATTGAAGGAAGAAGATATCGGTGAAGGGTCTTCTCTCGGTGTTGTGAGACAGTTGGAATTTTCTCCTAGAGTGGAACCAGTCATAAAAACATCGACTAAGAAGGAATTTTCTCAACCCCCTGCTTTTGGTGATATAGAATCAACCACTGGATCAAAGATAATGCTCCCACAATGGGGATATTTTTTCAACAGAATTAACAGAGAATATTAGCTGCACCTTATCCCCCAGAGTGACCCAGATGTAAGGGCGCTCGACAACCAGGTTTTTTAGAATATTCGACGGTCGTGCCTGCATATGGTATCCTATTGAACCTCATTCTTTCTCTGCATTCAGACTCTAGGTTGGATAATCAATCATACATATGCTAAGAAGTGCCTAATCAATGATGATAATGGTGGATGTGTCACATTGTTTGTCCCGACAGAGGTCCAGAAATATTACAAGATCAGGAACTCGGAGGAGTGGTTGAACACAAATTTCATGGTGAATTTATATGAATTCCATGACACTAGCCAATTAATGGCCTCCTGGTCGAAGGAGGACAATAAATTCACAAATTGGAGCAATGGCTAGTACAGGACAACAAATATAAGGGAGCTATATATCTACTTAATGGCTCTAATATTTCTATTATATGGGGAAAAATATTGTGTTAAGTTCTCATAAGTATGGATGCCCATGGAATACACTGTGGCTATTTCCAGGAGTATCTTCAACTGGGGAGTAAGCATCTCCAAGAAATTGAGCACCGGTATATTGCAGGCTCAGAAACAAAAGGAGGGAGAAGCACCCAATTTTGACATGGATGCATATCTTCTAGACGTGGTCTACGCAAGAAATGTATTTGTCAGCATGAATATGAGATGGCACGTCGCAGAGCTACCTATACATGTCTACTTCAACATCCTGTCAGAAAATAGGTACAAGAAATCATATGCTCTCATTTTTTATGAATTCATAGCTCGAGTTTATTTCATTATTTTCAAAAAGGAATTCCCAAGATTGTTTGTAGTGGCCAAGAAAATGATTCAAAATTAGGCCATTGTTACCATGAGAAAACCACAATGTATATCAGGGTATTTGGGGCCACCGACACACCACATTTACTCCCCACTCATGTTCTATATCGGCTCGTCGTAGGAGAAATCTATTACCAAACCATCTTGCAGGGATATAATGCCACTTTGGTTAAGGATAAGAAACAAGCGTTCATACCCTATGGTTTCAATGTAGGTTTTTTCATAGTAAATGATACTGCACAAGCTAAATAAGAGGGTTTGATCTAGTTGGAATATAGGTTTCTGACAGGAAAATTTTGCAAGCATGACCCTAAATGCCTAGTTCTCCAGCATGCGTCACAAGTCTCTTCCTGCTGGCCATACGCACATGACAAGTTTGAATATGAGATCTTTACAAAATGTGCTCAAGATTGGGAGGAGGTACTATAGAGAAAATATAACCCAAACATGACTAGGTTCAAATCTATGAGTATGGATGAGCAAGTCAAAATGATAGAACAGACGGCTTAAGAAGCTCTTAGGGTTAGAGAAGGGAACAAAGCAACAGAGGGCATAGAGGCACAAAGGAGGGGAATGTTGTTATTATAAGAATCCCAAGGAGTATCTAGCAGCTAGAGAACGATCCTCGACTATTAGAAACTATGATGATCACCTCGACCGACCCAAGCAATGTCAGAGCAAGGCAAAATGGGTCAGAGTAAACTCCACTAGAGGAAACCATTGGTCTAGAAAATCCGAAACTTCCATCACCACAGGCTAGATCGTCGATGACCATTCCAACCTAGCATTAGATTCCAAAAACACCAAGTGAAATGGGTGTGCTTAATACCCTTTTTTATATAATTACTATCTATGATGATGAAGAGAGTTTGAAGGTCTCTCTTATAACTTCAATACCAATTATATAAAAGAAAGAATTAGGGGGAGCATCTGCTCCAAACCCTGATGCATCAATTACAAACCCTCTACAAGGCGACCATGAGGCCAAGAGTACCTTAGACACTAAACTTCTCGACCTATCGGGGACCCCAAAATACATCTCCAAGGATGAGCTAGGATTAGGGGCACAAAAAGAGTAATTGCAACAACCAGAGATCGACACCTCAACAACCGATCACCAAGTAATTATTGAGCCTATCATTGTCTCTTCAATTTTTGGTGATACCTCACCAGACGAAGGTCAAACCATTGGAACATATGGAAGTTTCCCCTATCAAAGAAGTACAATATTCATTCCTAGAGAAAATACATATGGTAGTAAGCTTGGAAAACACTCTAACCTGGGGAGACCAGCAAATCCCTGAGCCCGTTGATGAGGTCATTGATAAACATGTGATTTCTTATGATAGGAAGAGGAAAGCCATCATGAGGAGGAACTACTTCCAACTTTTATTTCAGTAGTTGATGATGAAATGAGGAAGAGTTTATGAATCTCTTTATAAGCTATCTTTTTCAATATTTTAACAGTTCTTTTGTTCTTAATGATGAAAATAAAATTGTTGTGTTAATGTGTGATTGATGGTAGGCTAAGGAAACTATTTTTCTTGCACTCATCTTATTTCATGCATATTTTCTTTCAATAATTGTATCTCAGTCATTGTTGAGATACCAACAAGTTAATGTATTATTACCAGACTTGTAATAGGTGTGAATATCGTTATTTGCATGCTAGAGCATGAGGGTTATCCCAGGCTCAGTTGGTGTATACCAACACACCTTACTTTATCATACTCATCTAATAAAATAAAATACAAAAGAGAATGTTTAATCTAAAGGAGGAACTTTCACAAAAAAATATCCTCTCAATCACTAAGTAAATCCCATCGATAAATTAGTTAGATTGAAAGATCTAGAGAACCATTCCACCCATCAGAAGATGCAGAGTGTAATTGGGCCTCTAAGGTGGGTTTGGTTCCTACTATTGAGTTAAAGCAATCTTGGACCCCTCAACAGGTGTATCATACATAGATATAATACAAAACAACATTCTATGCATGCATCGAGACCAAATACACAGGATGTATATTCAAAATTTAGACCTCCATTTATATTAACAATACTAAACTATGATGCATTGACAGTCTGGTTCTTACCCAGATCTCCAAGACTCAACTATGTTATAGTATAGGCAATTACATCAGTGACTCTTGTCTCAACATGAGTATCAACAACAACAATAATGCTAATATTTTTGGACTAATATCCTAGAAACAATAACAACTCTACAGCCTATTAACCCTTCATTAGCCATTATTCATTATTCAGTATCCATTACAATCACATCAGTCTCATATATATAATCCAATCCTTGAGTTTGTTGATTGAGAACACGAGAGTTATTTCTTTTCATGATCTTTTTGAAACTTCTTTCCCCAAGGATGATGTTGTGTTGTCCTTCCAACCGCTTTTTGTTTCTTTCTTTTTTCTGTTGTCCATCTCCTTGGCATATTGCACAACTTTTGTTCTCCAAAACGAAGTTGCAATGTATCATGCTCAACTTCTATTCACAAAACTAAGGGCCCAATAGTTCCTTAAATATTTTTGTTGATATCTACTTCAAAAAATTTCATGAAAATCAATTATTGTATTCCCAAATTCATTGATTGACCAAAGACTCAAACCTATTACTATCAATCTAATGGTGATTTTAGACCTGATATTTTCTTGGAATATCTTTCCATCCCTTGGTTTTACTGATTTTGAGTCACCCATCTAGGTTACATTCTTGAGAAATCTAATTTTTATCATGGATTATCAATACACACTTTCTCAATGTTGAAGCTATTTGAATGCTTGGGAGTTGTAAATACCTTGATGGAAAATTTCAATACAACTTCTAAAATTCTAAATTCAAGTTTTCAACATTGTTTTTCATCTTATCCATTATAATAAGTTCTAAGGGTTGAATTTATCATGGGTTGTAACTAATCAATCTATTAGGTACCACACTCTTCATATTTATGTGAACTAAAACTCATGATTCATAGCTTGAGAAGATAAGCATGTTTGGTCCTACTGGAATATCTTTTATTTGATCTTTCGTACTCATGAGTTTTTTTTTGTTTTTTTTCGTATTATATGTCTCATTCTTTTAAATGAAAAACCTATCTACTGGAGAGATAAGCCACGTGAAGTTATTTTCCATTTAATTTCCTCTTTATTCTATGTGATATGTAATTTCAAGGAAGTAAACCACATAATTTTTCTACTTGGGACAGTCTTGGGAACTCGAGGATATCAATTTCATGGACATGCACATCATGAAAACATCATCTTATCATCGATTAGAAATTGGATCTTACTCAATTGATCCATTTGTGATCTCTAACTCTATGTTTCGTTTATCATGGGGAGGTACATCATATAGTTTGTTATCTGAGATCATTTATGCCTTACCAGAGAGTCTTAATTGCTACCATTTCCATGAGGATTTTCTCTTGCTTCTGCCCTGATTGAAGATGACCATACAAAGGTTTCACATCATTATATTTAATCACAAGAGGAAGTAAATTCATTTTCCTACAAGGATGATGATTTTGAATCAAATTTTGTATTTAACTTGTAATCATGACAAAGGTTTGTTGATGTCTAAGTATTTTCAAAGCATGGATAGAATTGAAGACTTATGGTCCTGTTTGTTTAATTTGATTGATTCTAATTACATGAATGAGATGGAATTTCTTGAGGATATAAATCTCACAACAATCAATGACACTAAATTATCACCTTGAGGATAATCTTGTGGGAAAGCACACAGTGTTCATATCTCAGGAAGAAAGATGAAAGATTTGGCTAAATGGATAGCAAATGGATACTTGATGACTACAATGGCATTTGCACAAATTTTATGACAGCCAGTATAGTTTAATTTTACATTATCTTAGCATTCTTTTCTTAGGATTAGTTTAATTTTGATCTCTACTTTTATTTTTAGTTAAATTTCATTGCACCAAGTCAGTGATTTAGAGGAGGAGTTATTCCCAATCTTTCTAATAGATTATCACACCTTTCTCTTTTTTTATGTAGGTTGGGAAATGTCTTGTACAACCATCAGCTTATAATTTCTCTCTTGAAATGAAGGAAACTTAGGGAAGTGTTAATCTAAACTTGGTTGTTCATATTCTTTTCCAAAAATTTTAATCAACCAATATTGCTATCAACTCAATAGCTAATCAGAAATATAGTCTCATTCATATATTCACATATTGGTTTATGATCTAGTTGATATTTGGAGTCATTTTCATGATTATTTTGATGACCTCTAGAAGTGTAATGGCTCCTCTTTACCTCATCAGATTGAATTATTTGAACCTTTGTGGTTAATGATTAGCTTTTATGGTAGAGGAATTGGTGCTTTGGTGATAAATATGAAATGGAATTTATGTTATCAAAAATTTTAGCATTTTGAAATATGCAAAGGGCTTGTTGATGTCAAGAAATCTTGAGAGCTTATTGGTTTGTGAAATATTTCATGTAGCTGATTTTGGAAAATATGTTTGAAATCTTTTATCCTTTTGATTAGATTCCTCAAGTTCCTTGAAAATATGTCTGAAAGCTTTCAAAAAGTAGAAATTTTATCCTTTTATTTTTTCAAGTAGAAAGAATAAAATATGTTTGAAAGCTTTGATTAGATTGTATCGTGTGCGAGAAATTTTTGAAATATTTTATTTCGATCTTTGGTAAATTTAGTCCTACTATATTAACTAGATATAGTTGCTTCATCCCCATGTGTCATCAATTGTTGTGGACACAACACCCCCCATAATTTTTTAAAATTATTATGGGTCCCTCCATATGAATTTTGTTAATATCGCTTTCTAGAATGTTTTGTTTTGGTTTCTTTTGGGAGATTTTCATTTTGATTTGATTTCCGTTTTGACATCTTTATTTTTTCGTTCTTTTGCCAACATTCCAATGGTTTAAGTTTCACCTTATTCTGACTTACGATTTCAAAGATATACTCAGTCAAAGTGTGGTCATTTTCCACCACGTGAGCAATAACATATGTGTTTTATTTCTTGTAAATAAAATTAACGTTAATATGTAAATTAGTTTTTTATTTAACCTTAATTAATTAAGTTAATTATTAGTTAAAATTGATTTAATTTTTATTTTAGTAATTGGTGTATATATATTTTGTAATTATAACCTAAATTAAATAATTAAATGAAACATAATATATATATATATATATATATATATATATATATATATATATATATATATATATATAATTAATAAAACTACCCATAAAGTTTTATAAATCAAATTTGTTTTGATGACTCAACTTTGACAAGTGATATATTGAGTTTTACTTAACCAAATGAGGCAAATGAACACTCGTTGGAAAGATATTTCCATGGAGAACAATCTAGAAGCATTAATGGAAGCAAATCTGGAGATTTACTATTCCAAAACATCAACAAAATTGAAGGTTGCGAATTTGCAACTAAAATTAGTTTTCTGAATGTATTTAGAAGATTTTCATTGGCCAAGAAGATTGGTTGTTGTTTACTAATTTCCATATTACTTCATTGTTAGTCTTATATTCATGGGAAAGAATGAATTTTGTTATTATAATTTGGTAATTGTTTTTGACAGATTGGAAATCGTGTCCATCTTTCGGAGGAAATTTTGCAGATCAATTTCTGAACAATCAAAGATGAATTTCACCAAATGGTTGAAAAATCACTTCCAAAATGGGTTGGAATACCTATCACAAGGGTCGTTTCCTCATAAAATAAATATTTTGGGAGAAAACCTATTGGATCCAAATGGCATTTTTCAGAATTGTTGTTGTTGCTAATTATGAGAAGGAAATTTTATAGATTCATTTTCAACCAAACAGTGATGAATCTCTCTAAACGGTTGAAAACCCATCTGGAAAAGAGGTTGATTTAGCTAAGCTCCAAAGTATTTTGCAAACAAAAATACTTTAGTAATATATCATGAGTTTTTCAAGGGGTTGTTTTCCAGAATTTGGTATTTTGTTGTTCTGAAATTTTGTTGCTAATAGTGGATTCGACCTGGAAGTGGAGAGGAAATGTAATTATATAAAGAACTATAAAAATAAGTTGAAGGAGTTATAGATCTGAAAATATAGGGGAAATTATACAAGGATACACTTTCATTTACACTATTGTAAGAGATAGATCTTTTTTGTAGAATAGGTAGAGTTTTGATCTCTGAGAGGAGAGGAATTTGCACTGTTGTAAAGTTGTTTCTTGAAGGAGTTCAGGACTCAAAAGATTGTAATAACATATTTGGATCTAATGATAATAAGTTTTCACTTCTCTACACTATTGTGTATGATTTTTTGACTTTTTCTTATTTATTTGATGTTTCTTTCAACCTAGTTACAATTGTATGTCAATTCATATATCATTGATCAATATTAGCATTATTGTTAGTCTTGTTAATTTTATACTAATTGTGCTTTTGTTTAAAGTTGTCTTTGTAGGACTTGATAGGTTCAACCATATTTGATGAAGAATTCATGGAGACTTATTTAGAATTACTAAATAATTATTTATTGGTCAATTACAAATTTGTCTTGCTACATTTTGTATTGAGTTAAAGGAACTACTTCCTTAGTTCGATATAAATCTTGTAATGGGTTTATTCACATGATTGGATTTGGGTATATGAAAAAAAATATTTTAATAATTATTTATTAAGATTGTTTCATTGTATATCTACTTGAACAACTTGTAAATTGTCAAACTACTTTGAGAGTTTACAAGTAAAACTTAACCACGGGTTCAAACAAAGTGTTTTTCCCTTCTTATTAAATACTTTGCTCTTGATTAGGAGTAAGGCTA
The DNA here is from genome assembly GCA_032191745.1 of Picea mariana. NCBI lineage: Eukaryota > Viridiplantae > Streptophyta > Pinopsida > Pinales > Pinaceae > Picea > Picea mariana. The sequence continues at coordinate 518,957 of JASDQU010103678.1, forward strand.
TCATTTTCCTAGTCAAGATAGGTTTTCATTTTGTTTACTTTGATCTTAGGATTAATCTGCATTTTCATTTAGAATAAATTGTTTTCATTCTTTAAGTCTCATTTCGTATGAGCAAGCCTCATTGTGGCTAGACTGAGCCCTGATTTTAGTTACCTTAAAGGGATCGTCTTTTCCAAACTAATAACATACAGGTGATTACTTTTGTTAGGTAGATAGAGANGGGGGGGGGGGGGGGGGGAAAAGGGACCATAGTGTTAATAGTGGAGGCCATTCAATGTAAGGTGGACTAGGTCCACTATATTATTAAATAAGTCCCACTATGGTAGTTAGATATAATAAATGGATAGTTAGATATAATAAATGTAAGAGGAATTCTTAGAAGGTTCTACTTCTATAAGACTCCTACTCTAGAATGTTCTTAGGTGATGGTAGCACTATATAAAGGGGTTCAAGCAATGTAATGGGATATGAATAGAAGTATTGTATTTGGAGCGGTAGCTCAATAAGAGGAAGCCCCCTCAAAGAGGCAACTGAACATGAGAGGATCCCTTCCATAATAGGATCCATTGTATGGTGTTTCCCTACCTCAAGGGTGTGATATAATAAAGTGGTGGTTTTCTATATTGTTTCATATATCTTGTGTGGTGATTGTATTCAAATATATTTTGTACTATTGTGGTATTTTGTATTCAAGTCTTAGGTACATAACAACTTTCGCTTCAGTTTGTTAATAATAATAATCTACTATCATACACTAACAAGTTGAGGACCTTGTACATAGACAGTTGTATATACAAGATAGCTTAGGCTAAATTAACTTTGGGCTAGTCTTAGGATAAGGGAAATTAGACCCATTTTAACTAGTCAGAATCATCATTCCAAACGAATAAGGGCCTAATTAGGGACCTGTTGACGGGCAAATTGACCACTCGTCAACTAGAGGAGTGAATCCAGTCCGGGGTTGTCTAATTAACCTAGGCCGTTTGGATTAATCCACTTCGACGGGTTTAGCAGCTCCGTTGGCCGATCTAAGTCCTAAAGAAAGAAAAAAAAACAAAACTAAAGAAAATGCAATAACCTGGTGAATAACAATTGTTGAAAACTATATATAGATCGAATATATATTTACAGTTTAACTAACTAATATTTATAAAATAACTCTACTTATTATATGTACAATATATACAGATGATTCTATTTCTAATATATATATAATATGTACACAATATGAATTTTAATCTAAATCCGTGAAAATCGAATATAAATTGATTTTTTAAAACAACAGTAAAACTATTATTTAATCTGTTTATATTCTGGAAATGGAATATCAAACTGTCTAATTAAAAACAAAAATAACAGATAGTAGAAGATGTTTTAACTGCAAAAAATTTTTGTATTCATTAAACTAATGAAATCAAACTAAAAAACTGATCTGTTATTGCATCCAATATTTGTTCAGTGTATAGCATCCAATCTCCCTGTCTGATGAGGTAAACCCACAACATATCCTACAATTTGATGCAGGAGCATCGCCCACGTCAAGCGAGCCAGCGCGAAAGAGGGAGACAGCTGGACAAGCCAGCGCGATTTCTTTTTGGATTGCACCTTGAACTGTTGTGCAAAACATTAATGTGTTGATTTGATGAAGCGCACTTTGTATATTGTAATGGAACTTGAGCGGATAGCTCACGTCCTTAGGTAGATGAGGAATTTAATAGATTTAATGCAGTTAGATAGGAATTTAATTCTAGATTTGATAGCTTTAGAGCTCGAGAGGGAAAATGGGATATAGACACCCTCCTTTGTACATTGTAACATTATGGAGAGCATTGCTGAGGAGAAGAGCATGCAGAGAAGTGTATGAAGAACACCCATGTACAGACATTGAATTAATAGAAAAGATTTGATTCAATTCCATGGTTGTGTTATTCTCTGTGTATTGTTGATATTATGCTCATAAATGTTTGCTTCTCGTCATACATTTGCTTGTATATGCTGTGTATGTGATTTCATGGTTGAATTGAAGTCTGTGAGAACAAGGAGTTAGTTTCAATTCTTTCTCTATTTTGAACTAGAGAATTCTTGCAAGGAGTGCAGTTGAATCGTCCGCATGGAGTGCGTTGACGGAAGGGTTCAGATAGGGATAACTTTTGTTCTAAAGTTCTCAGAAGTGCAGGTTGGGCACTTGAGCCGTGCAAGGCATGCGCAGGCTAGACAAAGACTCAGAGTTGCAATTCTGAGTAAAGGGATTGAAGGACTGCTACTGCAGGAGTGCGTAGAATTGAAGACTTCAACACTTAGTTGTGTTTGAAGATTTACCGCAGGGAGTGCGTGCAAGGAGTCTCCAGAAGAGACTCGAAAGCTGTGAGAAAATATCAGAAGGAATAGGCCTTCAAAGTTGTTGAACGGTAGCATAGAGAAGTTGCGTGAGCAGGCCGAGAAGAAGTGTCGTAGGTTGGCGAACAAGTCTCGTGGAGAAACACTTCTTGTTTCGTGAATTGCGCGAGGAAGAAATGGACGAAAAAATTTCTCCAAGGAGATTTCGCGAAGCTCCGAGGGCCATTGGATATTGCGGAGGTGCAAGAAGACTACAGTGCAGGAGAGAAAGAAGTTCGAAGCTCGAAAGGGAAGGAACCGTCGATCGAGATCATGAGGAGCTTGGGTTCTACTCGTGGATCGGCATATCGGGAGTTCGTGAGGTAAGACTCCAATTTTATGCAACGGAAGTCGCAAGGATGCGAGGTGCGAAATTTTGATAACCACGTAAGCAGTGTAGGCCACTGGTGATAGTGGGAAATAGGTGGCGTAAACCTTCGAAGGTTCGGCGTCTGGGGCATCGAGATTCGACGGGGAAAGTAATTTACCTCGCGAGTAGCGAAGTCGCGAGGTAGCGATATTTCAGGTATCGGTGCCTCGGGCTTCGGAAGTCAAGGTAGGAGTCATTTTAAGCTCGCGAGTAGTGAAGTTGTGATAGTTTGAAGTCCCGATAGCAGAGTAAGGAAAGTCAGCATCTCGGGTCTCGGGGATTCAAGAGCCCAGAATTCAATTTTGAACTCGCGAGGCCGCGAGTTCCGATTTCTCGGATAAATAGAAGGAGGGGAAGTCGCACGAAGGAACTGTGGGTGTAGATCTTCCGATTGGAATATAGAAGAGCATTGATGCTCTTTGGGCCGAGGAGAAAGAACGTCCTGGAGGAGGCGATCGTGCTCCGAGGAGTGTGGGTTTCCATCACAATTGCTTCTCATAAATGTGAAGCAGTAATGATGGAATTCGAATGATAGAACATATAAGAGATATGATCATAGCAATATCATAATTTCACAAGCAGCCACATTAAGATAAATCCTGATGTGAGAACTTGTGTATAAATGTTCAATAAAAGATAAAGATAAATCTCTTAATTCAAGTTTGAACAAAATGATTGTTGTGTGTTAAATCTAAAACATAAAATATGGATAATATATAAATTTTTATCATACCAATTTGTAGTAAACTATGACAGCAAAAGAAATCATAATCTAATTACAAATTGAAATAATCATGACTTGAATAAAACCACAATATGGAAAAACTAAAGCTATGACGAGTATTATATTTCATTCAAGTCTGTAAATGAAAAATCCATAGTCTTGCCCCATGCAGAGATCATCTCATGTTTACAACATAACATGCTTATATAGGTTCCAGGAACAAAATGTTTCGTATTGATAATATCAAATATGTTCCAAAAATATGGGGGATGCAACCTCCCTGATTTTACTTGATATCAAAATACTAACAGCCTAATCTATTTACTAAAAAACACAAAGTTGATATGGCTAGAAGTTGTCAACAGTGCTTCATATCTCCTTGAAATCATGGGTTCCTGTTCACAAATGAAAATGGGGAAATTTTAGATATGTTTTCAATTGTCAAATGAAGCAATTTGAATTTTTCTAACTGGCTACAGAATCTTACAATTCTGTAGCTAGTTATAATTACAACTAAAACCATATTTTATTCAACAAACAAAACAAATTAATCTTTATAAGAAAGGAAATCTATCCAATCAAATCATATATCCTAATTTGAGAGTGATGAAGTCATGGTAAACTTGAAAAAGATCATACCTTAAATCATGGGATTAAAACATACCAAGCAATCTTGGAGTTTACTATTGCTGTCGCTGCCTCTACATTCTTAAAAATGACAGATCCTGTAGTTTTTAGGCGTTTCTCCTTTGCTTGAGTTATGGATTGGAGTCTACTGTTCTCATTTGTCAATGAATCCACTTAGTCTTTCAAATATTTAAGCCTGGACTGTAGCAAAGTCACATCCGTATAATACATGTCGATTCAGGATCGACACTCATTACACTGTGGCCGTAGGGACTGTGCATTGCCACTGATAGCATTAACGGTTGGAGAATCGTCCACGCAAAAGGTAGGTTTGTCACGGAGTTGGATGCCAAGAAAATTAGGATTATACTTTAGACATGGGGGTAGGTTGCTAACATAATCATAGGGTCTGTCAGGGCAAAGTCCATATGACATTGGATCCTCTTCGGCCAAGAACCTTTCAATTTCCGAATCCGAGTCTTCGCTTACCTCAATTGTGTTTTTTGTGTCTCCACAGGGTTTGGATTTGTTTCGAGCACATTGTGAAATCAAATGACCGACCCTTTTATTCTTATAATTAATATCGATGCCGCCCTTTAGTTTCTTCCCTGTGGGTTTTTTAACAATTTTAGTGCAACTCTTTGGGTACGAATCTGGTTGAGTGTCCGGTTGAGTAGCATCAGGGTAGGTATAGGGTTCAATATTAGGGGTAGGATCATAGGGAAAGAGCGGTGGAGGAGAGGTGGTAGGTTTCACAAGGGTTTATGTGATAACAAGCTTATCAACCTGTCCCAACTCACTATTGCCAAAGCCATTTCATAAAACAAAAGCATCCCAACAATCGTTGGGTAATTGTAACTAATGCACAAGGATAATTTTAATTAAACCATGATGGAATAAACTAGAATTCGACTTCTGCCTCCTAAACCACTTTCCAATCTTGTACAGACTTCTAAGCAGGAAGTAGGGCATGTTCAACGGGAAGTCAATGAAACTCATAAGTAATCACAGGTGATACAGGAAAACCAACCCAAATCTTCCTTCACACGTAATGAACTATTTCACAATAGCAAGAAGATCATGCCACCTAGGTTTAAAAGATGAGATAGGCATACCTCGGTCGCAACTAGTAATTTTCCATGAGGTGAACATCAAAGTCTAGAGGACCTCTTCAACTTTTGCATTCTTGAACCATTTTTTCCCGACAGATGGTAAACCTGTAGCTTGGCTTAAAAATTATTCAGTCACCTCTAGCTGCACGTCACCTATCTTTGCTCTGCAACTGTCGAAGGTCAATGCGAACTCTTTGGGAACTCTCAGATTGAAACCCTTAAATTTTTCAATGAATAAACGCTAACCGTTCCTTTCTAAATTGTCTCTGGCGTTATCATACGATAACAAGGTTTGGATGCCATTGGGCTCAATCCTTACCACTAGAGCCATGGAAGTCAGAAGGGAATCAACACAGAACTCGGAGGTAGGGTTTGATAAAAAAAACACAGAGCCATAGCCCCGAACAAAACCATGCTATGACAGTTCAAAATGGTAGGCAGAGGCATTAATCACCATGCGTGGGAATGAAATCGTGAAGCCCGAGACCATACAGAGCAGTAATAACATGTTGTACTTCATATGACACCTTGGCATATGGGTACGTATAATGATCAGAACACTTGAAAAACCATAGTACGCACATTCATGGCTTGATTACAAAGGTAAGTGTATCAAATGAAAATTGAATAATTAAAAGTTTTATGAATCAAAACTCCATTAATATCAATCGAATATTAATGAGTGGAGGTCTTTCACTTATGTAACCAAGGCACGTTTAGGACCAAGGGGTTATAAACAAGGAAAACAATCACGTTCATAGCAAAAATATGACAATTGGATAATAGACCATATGAACAGTTTTCCTTTAATCAAAAATCGAAATAAAGTGTCAATTCCAGGTGCGAGTTTTCATGCTTGCAGTCGTGAAAACAAAAATAGAAAGGGAGATATGTAAAAAGCGACAAGTGACAAGTGTTGTTTGGTGAGAATGGTCATGATGAGTAATGAAAATTTAGAGACCCTGTGTAGGCAGCTTACAAACGATAGTAATTATATCACTGCTGCCAACAATGGCGACACGCTGGGAGAAGCAGATATCTCTGCCAAATGAATGAGTTCAGATTAGGATAATAAAAAAAAAACTTCGAATCAAAAACAACCAAAAATCTGTCTGAACATCGTAAACACTTATAATGCATTCCAGTTTCAGATTACTGTTATTTTAAAAAGATGAAAACTAATGACAATCTTAGCAAAAGAGAGTCATGATATTAAAGTTAACATCTTCAATACTATTGACAGGGCCGCTACTGCAAGCAGGCATCCATAGCCTCGACAGGGATGTCAATTAACCCACTTTGATATTTTTATCCGCCAAGAAGTTCCAGATCAGAACGAAGGACATTTAAGGTAAAAAAGAATCCATATCTGAGAATTTTCATATACCTGACATTACTTCGCTGCCAGCGGGCCTATTCAGTAACCTGACGAAGTTATCTTGGTGTCATGCATGCGTTTACCTGCTACCAGCAAACCTGTTCAGTATCCCGATGGGTTTACAAGCACTTCCCATGGCTCTCTGAAGGTTTATTTAGTTTTAAAAATATTTAGTAGAGCAGGGTGACGCTGAAAATCCTAGTTTTGGACACATCTTAGTAAATTACAGACCTTGAAGAAATTTCTTAGCTGTCCTTCATTAAGATCTAGAAATAATTTGTTAATAAAACCGACTTTCAAGAGCAGGGAGACATCTCTGATTTGTTCTCTTAAGGAACAGGGACAACGTAAGAAGAATTTGTATGGATGATCGTGAATACCTTCAATTGCAGATTGAAATCAAGAAACGCTTTTCAAACAACAAGTTATCTTTAATATGGCTGCAAACTCAGAAAAATATCACAATTGATGTTTAAACAACTTTCAACAGTCATTTTAGAGGGGAAATTTTTTGTTCTCTTCATCTTAGCTAGCCCATGATGCAGGCATGTGTGTTTCAGAAAGAAATACTGATAAGCATAAAGGAAAAATCAAAACAAACCAGCAAAGAGAAACAAATAGCAAACAACACAAAAAATATTTACACAGTGTACATGGGAGAGTCATCAGGCAAAGTACCTTTTTAGAGCTTGGCCATTCACCAGAAAGGTGTCTGGCTGTCCCTCTAAATTTTGTAATCGGAAGGAATTGGGACTCAATTTCTCAGCAATTAAAAATGGTCCCAACCACAAGTTCTGAAACTTTGTATGCTCTCATTTTCCCTCATGAGGTTTGTCCCACTTTAGGACAAGGTCACCTACCTCAAAATATCTATCAGAGGCAGAATTGGAATCAAACCAGTTTTTAACAATGAGTTGATGTTGATCCAATTTCCATTTTGCTTGAGTCCTCACTTCTTCTAATTTTAACAAAGCGTTAATTCGACTCTCCAAAGGGGGACAGTCCTCTTCCTGTACTTTCTGCGATAACTGCAGAGATGGAAGAAGGACATGTGGTGGAAGAATCACCTCCCTGCCGTAAATGAGAAAGAAAGGTGAGTTACCCACAGTAGTTTTAGGAGTTACTCTATCAACCCAGATTGTGTTTAACAATGCATTATGCCAATTTTTATGGTTTTTGGAGACCGTTCTCTTGATAATTTTGATCAGATTTTTATTAGTCGATTCTGCCAAACCGTTGCCTTGGGGGTAATAGCTGGCATAATACTTTAATTTAATTCATTTTTCTAGAGTGAAATCACTCATTTCAAGAGATGAAAAATAAGAAGCATTATCAAATACTAGGCATTCAGGGATACCGAAATGAGTAATAATATTTGAATTCAAGAAGGATACTACCTAGCTAGTATTTACAGCTTTTAATGGGGTAGCCTCGGACCACCTGGTGAAGTAATCTATGGTTGTTATGATATATTTATGCTACTGCAAGGATGGAGGATTGATTGGGCCTATAATATCCAGACCCCACTGCTGAAAAGGGTAGTCTACCGAAACTGGTTGTAAAGGGAAAGCTGGTTTATGTATCTATCCGGATGCTTTTTTACAAATCACACACTTGCGACATAAAGCATGAGAATCTTTAAAAAGTGTAGGCCAATAATAACCTACTCTTAATGCTTTATGGGAAGTGGTGTCTCCACCAAAATTCCCACCAGCTTCTCCTGCATGAAATTCCAATAAGACTTTTTCTGCTTCATCTTTCTCAAGACAGCACATTAGTACTCCATCAAAATTTTGACAAAAAAAAATACCATTAATCAGCTGAAAAGAAGCAGATTTTAATCTTAGTGTTCTCCTTTTTGTGGGATCAAGGTGACGGGGAGCTGATCCGTGTATAAGAAAAAAATTTATGTCATCGTACCAGGGACTAACAGGGTTTTATGCACAACAGATTTGATTTTGATAGTGTTGTCATGGATTTAACATATCATTTTCCTCTTGCTATCCTACAACTGAATCAGTGACCAATTTGCATAACCCTTGGCCTCTTACAATTTGTGATGGGGTGATTTCCATGTCATACTCTTGCAAGGATGTGACCCAGTTTGCCCTTTTTTCGCTTGGTTCTTTCTGTAATAACAGATTTCTGACAGCCGGGTAAGGGACAATGATTTTCGTCCTAGATTTCAACAGATAAGATTTAAAGTGCTTTACTGCTTTGAAAACAACATAGGCTTGTTGATCTACTACTCGGTAATTAAGTTCTGCCCCCTTGAAGGCTGAGCTCATAAAAGTGATTGGGACTTCGTTGTTTTCAACGTTCTTTTGAGTTAGGATGGAAGCGTATGAGTGATCAGAGGCAAACGTGTAGAGGGTGAAGTCTTGTGAAAATTCGGGACTCATTAGAGAAGGAGCGTCTATTATGGCCTTTTTTATTGAATCAAAATCCTAGATTTCTAAAGGTCCCCAATGATACTGTACATCCTTTTTTATTAGGTTTTGTAATGGTCTCACCATTTCTGAAAAGTTGGGGACGAATCTCCTAACAAAGTTTATCTGACCTAAGAAAGATTGCATGGACTTTTTTGACGAGGGAGGGGGCAGTTTCAAAATGACTTGAGTTCTTTCAAGGTCGATAATCATCCCTTCACTCGATATAATGAATCCGAGGAGTTTACCTTCTTCTATTGTGAAGATAGATTTTTTTGGATTCAAAGAAATGTCATACTTACGACATCGCTGTAGAACGGATCTTAAATGAGCTAGATGATCTTCTTTATTCTTCGAGAAGATAGTGATGTCATCCAGGTAAACTAGGACAGATTGATTGATTAAGCCTCGGAAAGCAATGTCCATCGCTCTCTAGAAAGTGGCACCAGCGTTTATGAGTTCAAAGGGCATCTTTCTATAAGCATAGGTGCCCCATGGAGTGCGGAAGGTGGTTTTGAGTTGGTCTGGAGGGGACAATAGGACTTGGTTATACCCTGAAAAACCATCCAACAAGGATAATATTTTAGAACCAGATATCTGTTGAAGGATCTGTTCCATGGGAGGGACAGGGTAGTTGTTTTTATCAGACACTCGATTAAGATTTCAGAAATCGACACATAGTCGGATTTCACC
>JASDQU010103678.1:528765-549509 GCA_032191745.1 Picea mariana
CAGACTAATCTGCAGGTTATGGGCTATGAAGTAGCCAAGAAATAATGATGATGAAAGTGGATAATGGGACCACTAACCAAGAAACATTATGGTATGAATAATGTGTGTAAAATTATATTGATTTGGATGCATTGTTGTGATATGTGGACTAGTGCATGATTATGCTATGATTTTTGGTACTGACACTGCCCAAAACCAAATAAACGATGACAAAACCTCTAGCAACACGGTGCCCCTGTGTGTTCCATTATAGGGTGTTGACCCTGGTACTATGAGGAGGGGTGGAGGTGTTTCCCACCGTGTATCCTCTGAAACCTGAAGTCCTGGGAGGACGGTGCTGGTTCATGCTCCCCAGACGTGTGATGAGGACTGTCAGTTGCCTGCTAGGGAAGCTTGGTCGAGTGAGCGACACCTCCACTTACGAGTTCTATTTGGAGTTAGGTCAGTATAGCTGACGCTCCAAGATAGTCTAGCAGAGGATGGATAGGATGGGAGATGGAAGTAGGTTAGGAAGGAAGGATGAGTAGATAGTTGAGACTTTATGGGGGTCTGTCATGTGGTGGGATTTGATGAAGAAAATATGTATATAAATATTCATTATGATGTAACTAAACCACAGTTGTTTAAAATAAATTATTGAACCGGATAATTGAGATTAAAGAAATTCTTAAACAATTGATGATCGTTGTCTTTTATGAAAGACTAGTTTTGCTGACTGGATTGAATGCATACATAAATTGTTAAAGAATGACAGTTTGATTAGTAGTACATGCACGAGGTTTACATGTACTAGCTACACATGCATTCTTTGTACATATACATTAGTATGTATGGACTTCTTGATTTACTTACTGATATTATCAGTTACTTGCTGTGAATGTATGAACCATGCCCTTTTCATTTGTAACATCAGATACCTTAACTTCGGGACGAAGTTTCTTGAAGGGTGGGTGTATGTAACGACCATAATTGAATAAATGATTAAAGATTACAAGTAAAATTGATTAAAAGAAAATGATTGTGATTAACTGAGTAATACTCTAACTACAGACCACATTTAATGACCTGATAAATAAATTTAAAAGATCAATGAAAAATGTTAAAAAAAGGGTTGCGTATGCAGAGAAGGAGCCGGATAGTCCCGAGAAGATAAAATATTAATGGAAGGAGTATGGAGGGGGACGAGGGTAGTTGTGAGATAAATGTGTGAGGTGGCAGGGAGGAATAAGGGGGGGCAACGAGGGGGATGTGGGCACCATTCGACGGGAGGGGACGGGATGGATGCTGTGGACGGTTGTGTTTTGCCGTGAGCAGAGATTCTGCGTTTTGCTGTGAGCAGCAATTTTTTGTGCACTGTGGTATTGGCTGTGAGCCTGTGATATTTTGTGGACTGTTGTCTTACTGTGAGCACAGTAGTTCTGGACTGTGGCTTTTGATCATGGGAGGCACCGGGTTGCTGGAGGTTTTGGGCACGGGGGCCAGGATATCCATAGATATCCTGGAGCTAGGTCGTTTTCCTAGTTGGCAGGGTGGACATTAGTTTTGGGCAGCTATTTTCCTGTTTGTGGCAGGGTTGATCTATGTAGTAGGGAGCAGAAAGGCAGTAGTAAGGTAAAGAGGCAACATAAATTAGCATCAGAACCAGGTATTTTGTCAAGTTATGTAATTATTTCTTTCTGCCATGAATTAAGTATTTGTTGATAAATCTAAGTTATTGAAGTATCTGTTATTCAAATCAATATTATGCTATGAAGTTATTGTCTCAGTTAGGAAATGAATTGCTCATGAAAATAAATGATTTTTATAAATATATTGGGCTGTTACACAAGATTAGAGACTCATTGTGTGTGCCTAACAGAGAAAATTATCTTATCATTTAGGAGTTTGTTTAATTCCTTCTTGACTGTTGGTTCGCGTTTTGGGTGCATTTTCCTTAACTTTTGTTGAAAAGGTTGAGTTTGGGGTTTCATGGGGATAACGTGTTGTATGATGTTAGGATCAAAGGTTTTTAGGTCATCGTATGTCCAGGCAAAAACATCTTTGAATTCCTTAAACAACTCAATAAACACTACTTTTTCTTGCTCAGAACACCCCACCCCTAAATTAATGCACCGTGGATTGTCTTTTGTTCCCAAATTTACTTTTTCATGCGTTAAAGAGGAACTATTTGTTTTACAGTTCATTGATTTTTTGAACTTGTCGTCAAGATCATAAAAATTTTCTAATCTAACTACAGATTTTTGGATAGAGTTTACCATGTATGATAAAGATTCTGGAGATCTTGGATATGGTATTACCGTAAAGTCACGAAGATTTTCGTCATGGGTACCTTCATCGATCACCGCGCCCTGGAAAGTTTCTTCCATATGCAGAAAACTTATAATCTGTTGATTGTCATCGAAGACTCTCCAATTCGTGATGTTGTCTGGGACGGACGGTCTGAACAACAGTTTGACGGAAAATGCATTCAGAGATAAGCCTTCTGCAAGAAAAAGTTTTGAAGCGACATTAGCTAACAAATCATCTTCCGAATTATTCAATATAGAAATAGAATTTATGTTAAATGCAGAAAACTTGTTCATGAAATTTCATACCACAATTTGATAGCTTTTAAGGTGTGGGGATAAACAGTGGATAGAATTTTTTACTTGTCTAACTGCGATTTTAGAATCAACAAAGACAGTCAAATTTTGAATGTTCAGATCTAATGCTTTTCTGAGGCCTTGCAGGAGTGCCTCATATTTGGTTGTGTTGTTTGTACATTCGAATTCTAACCTGCAAGCAATGAGGGTCTTGTTACTTGCTGGATCAATGAGCACGCACCCTGCACCAGCTCCTTCCTTGGATTTTGACCCATCAAAGTACAAAGACCATATTTGATTTTCGTCAGTTGCATGTGTCCACTAAGAAGAAGTTGTTGGCTGTGTATATGTCAAAATTTCAAACTGTTGTTCTAGGTTAGTGACAGTGGAAGTTTTGGCCATGAAATTACCGAAAAAAGTATCCATCCCCTGTATTTCGGGAAAATCAGCAGAAGGAGTGAATGGTTCATTGGGATCATTTAAATCAGTCACCATGAACTTCAGATAACGTTCATGATTTACCTTGATTCTGTTGGGCTTTCCATTCTCGGGCAGCCACAAGTGAGACCAATCAGTCGCAAAATAGTCATGTAATTGTTCTAACCAGTCTCTACTTAAAAACAGACCATAAAATTCTGGGATATCTACAACAATAATATCAATCACTTGATGAACTTTAGGATTAGATGACAATCTTATAACCACATTTCTTAATTCGCCTATCACTTTAACACTAGTTCGATCAAGCTGGATAATTTTCAATATGGATGGTTTAACTTTGGCATTAATCTTTTGACAAATAGACCAAGGCATTACGTTATATGATGCACCTTAATCTACCATACAGTTATGTACGTTCCTATTGAAAATTTCAAAAGTTAACAAAAATGGAGGGACATTTCTACGAGTATTAACAGTGAAAGCTTGTTGTTTTTTACTCGCAGCCTTTGAAACTGGTTTATCTACATTTGTTACATTATTTACAGGAAGGTCTCTTTTCTCATGAGGCTCGGATGTGGTTTTGGCGAAGGCCTTTTGAGAAATTTTGGGACTGTTTTGAACACCTTTGCTACAGTTCGGATTGTTATTTTTGTTGTTCTCTGCAATATTTTGTAGCATTTTTTGCAGAAGAAAAGGGAATTTAATAATTCATAAACATAAATGTTAGCCCTAAGCTTCTTTAGATATTCAACCAAATCATAATCTAAACTTGGGTTTACTGAATTCTATTTAGTCTTAGTTGATTTAGACTGTTTTGGAGGCAAAGTCATAGTGATTTCGGAAGAAGGCTTATTTGTTGTCTTGCTCCTAGTATTGTAAGGATGCATTCGAAATTAGCTTGAAAAATGCTATTCGAAAAATGTCCAAAAATGTTCAAAGAGGATTAATCTTCTTCTACTGTCTCTTGTTCTTCTACTTCTTCAAGAATTTCAGGATGAATCAAGTTATCATGTGCTTCTAGGATCATTTGAATAGAAAATTCCAGGCTTTCTAGATTTAGGCCTTTAGTATTTGAATTAGGTCGGTTGGTGGGAAAAGGCTTCCTAAAAGGGGGTTTGTAAGGCCCTTTGCTCAAAGAAGCTTCTTCAGCCATCCTTTTCAAATCTATAACTTGGTTGGATAGTTTTTGAACGACTTTCTGTAAGTTTTCTAAATCTGAACTTTCAGGTTAAGCTTTGTTTTGGGAGGGTCTAGGGAGGATTTCGATTTTCTTTTTGGAAGATGAACTAGTCTCTGTCTCGTTGCTAGTAGTGTCTTTTAAACTGAGAATGTCTTTCTCGATCTGATTGGCCTCTTCGAAGGCTTCCAACAACATGGCTTTCTTGGTTCTCTTAACCCAAATGGCTATGTTTTGATGCAAGGCTTTCACATAATATGCGATAATAAGATTCTCGGCAGGCATCAAATATGTGGGGATTCGGTTCTTTAGTGTTAAGAGACTTTGATTAAAGTCTTTGATCTTTTCTTTGGGGTTCATTCTTAAACTAGAAATCTTCATGACTAGAACTTCAAGAGACTTTTCGTCTCCAAACTTCTCAAGGAAACAGGATTCAAATTTCTCCCATGAGATGATGGTGTGGGGTTGTTGGGAAAAGTACCAGGTAGAGGAATTACCTTCAAAGGTGTAGGGAAATAATCTATAGACTACGTCTTTGTGCTCAACACTATGGAGTCTAATGGCTAACATAAACTTTTTGATATGATCTTCAGCGATCTGTTTGGAGTCCGGGTCAAATTTAGGGAGCCATTTCTCCGGGTGCTTGGGTAAAGGATGCTGAGGCCCAGGCATCGCCACTGCATCTTGGTCAAGCCAGGGTCTGGTGGGATTGTTCAGGTTGGCCATAGGTTTGGGTGGTGTCGAAGGCTGAGAGGAGGAACTTCCTTCGTCAGAGGATTCTTCTCCGGAAGAAGAAGGAGATGAAGGAGGTGGTGATGGTGGTATACCAGATCCTCCTGCTGCAGGAGTAAGGATTGGATTTGTAGGGTTTAAGGTAAGGTCAGTACCTACAAGTTGTTCTCTGATATCAGAGAAGTCTAATGGTTGATTCAACGGTTGGTTTGGTTGTCTTATACAGGCTAAGGCATTGTGCATTCTTATGAGAGATTGCCGAACAATCTCTTGTATGTCACCACCTGTAGGATTTGGAGTTACTAGTTCAACTGTGATCCGTAGATCATTGTTTGATGTGGTTGTTGTTTGAGGGACAATGTTGTCATCTGAATGACTTCTAGTTACTACAGGTGAGCGGGTAGGTGGTGGAGGGGTCTAACAACCTCCTCGTGCCATTAATAGTTTTCAGGCCCTCCTTCTAGTGCCATTTGTTGACGGGCGAAATTGACCACTCGTCAACTGGAGGAATGAATATGCTCCGAGGTTGTCTAATTAACCCAAGCCGTTTGGATTAATCCACTCCGACGGGTTTAGTGGCTCCGTTGGCCTATCTAAGTCCTAAAGAAAGCGAAAAAACAAAACTAAAGAAAATGCAATAACCTGGTGAATAACAATTGTTGAAAACTATATATAGATCTAATATATATTTACAGTTTAACTGACTAATATTTATAAAATAACTCTACTTATTATGTGTACAATATATACAAATGATTCTATTTCTAATATATATATAATATGTACACAATACGAATTTTAATCTAAATACGCGAAAATCGAATATAAATTGATTTTTTAAAACAATAGTAAAAATATTATTTAATCTGTTTATATTCTGGAAATGGAATATCAAACTGTCTAATTAAAAATAGAAATAACATATAGTAGAAGATGTTTTAACTGCAGGAAATTTTTGTATTCATTAAACTAATGAAATCGAACTAACAAACTGACCTGTTATCGCATCCAATATTTGTTCAGTGTATAGCATCCAATATCCCTGTTTGATGAGGTAAACTCGCAACAGATCCTACAATTGCTTCTCATAAATGCAGAGCAGTAATGATGGAAATCGAATGATAGAACATATAAGAGATATGATCACAACAATCTCATAATTTCACAAGCAACCACATTAAGATAGATCCTGCTATGAGAACTTGTGTTTAAACGTTCAATAAAAGATAAAGATAAATCTCTTAATTCAAGTTTGAACAAAATGATTGTTGTGTGTTAAATCTGGAACATAAAATATGGATAATATATAAATTTGTATCATACCAATTTGTAGTAAACTATGACAGCGAAAGCAATCATAATCTAATTACAAATTGAAATAATCATGACTTGAATAAAACCACAATACGGAAAAGCTAAAGTTGTGACGAGTATTATATTTCATTCAAGTCTATAAATGAAAAATCCATAGTCTTGCCCCTGGCAGAGATCATCTCATGTTTACAACATAACATGCTTATATAGGTTCCAGGAACAAAACGTTTCCTATTGATAATATCAAATCTGTTCCAAAAATATGGGGGATGCAACCTCCCTGATTTTACTTGATATCAAAATACTAACAGCCTAATCTATTTACTAAAAAACACAAAGTTGATATGGCTAGAAGTTGTCAACAGTGCTTCATATATCCTTGAAATCATGGGTTCCTGTTCACAAATGAAAATGGGGAAATTTTAGATATGTTTTCAATTGTCAAATGAAGCAATTCGAATTTTTCTAACTAGCTACAGAATCTTACGATTTTCTAGCTAGTTATAATTACAACTAAATTCATATTTTATTCAACAAACAAAACAAATTAATCTTTATAAGAAAGGAAATCTATCCAATCAAATCATATATCCTAATTTGAGAGTGATGAAATTATGCTAAACTTGAAAAAGACCATACCTTAAATCATGGGATTAAAACATATCAACCAATCTTGGAGTTTACTATTGTTGTCGCTACCTCTACATTATTAAAAATGACAGATCTTGTAGTTTTAGGCGTTTCTCCTTTGCTTGAGTTATGGATTGGAGTTTATTGTTCTCATTTGTCAACGAATCCACTTGGTATTTCAAAGATTTAAGCCTGGACTGTAGCAAAATCACATCCGTATAATACATGTCGATCTAGGATCGACACTCATTACACTGTGGATGTAGGGACTGTGCATTGGCACTGATAGCATTAACGGTTGGAGAATTGTCCACGCAAAAGGTAGGTTTGTCATGGAGTTGGATGCCAGGAAAATTAGGATTATCCTTTAGACATGGGGGCAAGTTTCTAACATAATCGTAGGGTCTGTTAGGGCAAAGTCCATATGGCATTGGATCCTCTTTGGCAAAGAGCCTTTCAATTTATGAATCCGAGTCTTCACTTACCTCAATAGTTTTTTTTGTGTCTGCACAGGGTTTGGATTTGTTTCAAGCACATGGTGAAATCAAATGACCGGCCCTTTTATTCTTATAATTAACATCAATGTTTCCCTTTAGTTTCTTCCTTGTGGGTTTTTTTAATAATTTTAGTGCAACTCTTTGGGTGCGAATCTGGTTGAGTTTCTGGTTGAGTAGCATCAGAGTAGGTCAAGGGTTCAATATTAGGGGCAGGATCACAGGGCAGGAGCGGTGGAGGAGAGGTGGTAGGTTTCACAAGGGTTTCTGTGATAATAGGCTTATCAACCTGTCCCAACTCAATATTGCCAAAGCCATTTCGTAAAACAAAAGCATCCCAACAATCGTTGTGTAATTGCAACTGATGCACAAGGATAATTTTAATTAAACCATGATGGAATAAACTAGAATCAGACTTCTACCTCCTAAACCTCTTTCCCATCTTGTACAGACTTCTAAGCAAGAAGTAGGGCATGTTCAATGGGAAGTCAATGACACTCATAAGCAATCGCAGGTGATACAGGAAAACTAACCCAAATCTTTCTTCACACGTAATGAACTATTTCACAATAGCAAGAAGATCATGCCACCTAGGTTTCAAAGATGAGATAGGCATACCTTGGTCACAACTAGTAATTTTCCATGAGGTGAACATCAAAGTCCAGGGGACCTCTTCAACTTTTGCATTCTTGAACCATTTTTGCCCGACAGCTAGTAAACCCATAGCTTGTTCTAAAAATTCTTCAATCACCTCTAGTTGCACGTCACCTATCTCTACTCTGCAACCATCGAAGTTCAATGCAAACTCTTGGGCAACTCTCAAATTGAAACCCTTAAATTTTTCAATGAATAAACGCCAACCGTTCCTTTCTAAATATTCTCTGGCGTTATTATACGATAACAAGGTTTGGATGCCATTGGGCTCAATCCTTACCACTGGAGCCATGGTGATTAGAAGGGAATCAACACAGAAATCAGAGGTAGGTTTTGATAAAAAAAAACATAGAGCCATAGCCCCGAACAAAACCATGCTATGACAATTCAAAACGGTAGGCAGAGGCGTTAATCACCATGTGTGGGAACGAAATCGTGAAGCCCAAGACCATACAGAGTAGTAATAGCATGTTATACTTCATATGACACCTTGGCATATGGGTACGTATAAGGATCAGAACACTTGAAAAACCATAGTACGCACATTCATGGCTTGATTACAAAGGTAAGTGTATCAAATGAAAATTGAATAATTAAAAGTTTTATGAATCAAAACTCCATTAATATCAATCAAATATTAATGAGTGGAGGTCTTTCACTTATGTAATCAAGGAACGTTTAGGACCAAGGGGTTATAAACAAGGAAAACCATCACGTTCATAGCAAAAATATGACAATTGGATAATAGACCATATCAACAATTTTCCTTTAATAAAAAATCAAAACAAAGTGTCAATTCCAGTTGGGAGTTTTCATGCTTGCAGTCATGAAAACAAAAATCGAAAGGGAGATATGTAAAAAGTGACAAGTGAAAAGTGTCGTTTAGTTAGAATGGTCATGACGAGTAACGAAAATTTAGAGACCATGTGTAGGCAGCTTACAAACGATAGTAATTATATCACTGCTGCCAACAGTACCTGATCAGGTGATTTCCCCAATGTTGATTATGGTCATTTTTTACCATCAACATGACCATCAGAGTAATATTTTGACATTAATTATTTTAATATTGTTTTTGGGGAAATGTTTATTTTAATAATATTTTTGAAAAACGTGAACATGGATTATTTTAATATTTATTTTTTAGGGGAATCATGCCTTGTATTATTCTAATAGTTTATGGGTCGGGCCATTGGGAGGGGGATTATTTTAATGTTTTTTTTCATCTTCAGAGAGTTTTTATCGGAGTAAAGTGTGGAGACTTAAGTTCCACGTCCTGACTGTCAGACTCTGATGCTAATCCACTGGAGTGGTATCCATTTGAGTGTGAAATCAACTCTTCCTTAAGTCACCACTCTGACCATCCATCACTTCAATGGGATTATTCAACCCATGCTTTTTCATTTTCAAATGTTTGTACCTTAGGTTATATTTCAGGTTGGCGGGTATTTTAATTTTTATTAGTTTTTAAGTATTTCATTTAGGTTGGGATATTTTATATAATTTTTATAATTCCACGTGGGTAGATGGGGGTTATTTCCTTAATTAATTTTGGCTTTCATGTGGGTTAGAGGATAATGTTTCCTTTAATTATTTTGATTTTTTATTTATTATTTTATTATTTCCTAGTTTTGCGGGAATTGGGGGAATATTTTAATATTTATTACTGCTAATTTTAATCATTTTTTATTTTCATGTTAGTGGGGTAATTAGATTATTTTTATTTTTATTTTATTTAGAATAGGGTTAATTTTATTTATTAATTGTAATTAAATTAGATTCATCTAATTAGTTTTGTTTTATTTTATTTTTATTATTATTTCCCTATTTTTTGTGAGGGAAATTAGCTAAAATTATATTGCAAGCCATAGGTCCTATGCCCACTGAGGTTCTTATTCAAAGTAACTATAGGGGATAAAACCATTTAAATCACTAAGTGTTGAACTTTCTTGTGCATGAGGGATTTATGTTTCTAGGTTAAAGATCATCGTCCCATATTTACCCATAGACATGATTGACGACTATTGGACGGCATTTTTCAAACATGCATAACTTGGGCTACATGTATCAAAATTGATCCCATGATACCTTGTTGGGAAGGTATTGGGATGAGGAATGTAGTGGTAGAGATATTAAGTTTATAAAAGTGACACGAGATGTTGAAAAATTAATAAAACCGCAAACCCACAATTTGGGGGAAGAAATGATGATATAGACTTCAAGAAGAAATATATGGGGCTATGGGAAACGAAAATTGGACTGAAATAGCTCACCGGAAATATGGAAGATAAAAAACAAGATGGGATGGAAAATTTTGGCATATTGAGAGCATAAATGGTCCGAAAACATAAAACATAGAAGAAACTTGAATTTGGTTGAAGAACAAGCGATGTTATGTTCCAATAGTCATATATCAAGCTACATGCATCAAAATCAAGCCCAAAATAGCTCAATGGAAAGATGATATAGAGGAGAAGAAGATCATAAGATATTAATCTACAGGAAAACACCATAAAATCTCATAATAACTCTAGGAATCCAAAATATAGCACCAACGAGAAGAATCAATAATGCTTTTACTTAATATAACTTGTAAATTGCCTAAGGGTGAAAATAACCACCCAAGAGACTCTCCATCTTCCATTTTGAACTCTTGCATATTCATTTTTTAAAAGTTAAAATAAATTAGTGGAAAAAAAAAGCGTCCAAGAGAGATGAGGAGTCTCTCTTATTTTATAAAACATAGCTTGTTGAATGTAAAAAAGGGGACTTTTCCCCTTTGTAATGAAAGAATTTATTATTACTTCCGAATGATAAAGAGTAAGATGCATAACAAAAAAAATTGATTTTGGTAGATGTACATGAGACTATTCTTTATGCATTTATCTTCTTCCTGAGTAGCATAGAATTATATTGCATGAACTATTTATTCACTATTTTCTATATGCTCGTGTTGTCATGTGTTTCCTTATCATCACATAAATAATGTTATGAATGAATTTTAAAAATAATTGTACATGTATATGTAGCATTGTTGTTATCACTTACCATTAGCATACATGAATTATTTTTGGTTCTGGTAATATTATCCCTCAATATACTCATTATTTTAGTTTTGTTCCTAGGATAGGTTATAATTAGTTAGCTTAGATTAGTTTACGTTTAGTTAGATTAGACTTTGGATTAATCAGAACTCTTTGGGGGACAATTCGTTGTCTTTCCCCTTTTTCTTCTTTTAATTATGAGCAACAACGAGACCCACATACTCATCAGAAACACTACACCAAACAAGAGTAGGTCTAATTGGGACCTGCCATTGGGTGTTCTCCCTTACTTTCTTGACAGGCTATTCAGACTTGTCAACAGTACCCAAGAGGATAATCAATGTAATGTGGCCATAATAATGAAATAAGTCCACTATGTAATTAAAAAGAAATAATTTAATAATAATGGGCATTCAACATTGACCCCTGGGAAAACTCATGAGAAAGTACATAGTTTGTGGAGTGAATCCTTTCATAAGGAATATTAAATAGTGTTACCCTACTTTAAGGGTTATTCTCTATATATTCTTGTGTTATTCATGGTGAATGTTGGGATGCCTTCGGTATTTAGTGGCTTGTCTCTGAAGTTTTATGGTTTATTCTCTTTGATATCTTTCAAGGTTTACTACATCTTCTCCTCCTCTGGTGATACTCAATTCACTTCCATACAACCCCATTACTCATATGTGGACCAGTTAGAAAGCATGTTATGTGTGCTTGCACAAAATACAACCAATCATCAATAATTTTATATTCCAAAATCAGAATATAAAATAACATGACATAACTTGTACGGTTCCTTGACTTAATCCATATTCGAATATAATGTTGACACAAACCAACATCAAAATAACCCTATGGTTTCCTATCAAACTAGAAAAATCATTGATGGCATCTAGAAGTTAATGTATCCAACATTTCCATTTTAATTTATCCAAATCAAATGAATCAATACCATAAATTATGTCATATCAATGCACACATAATTCATTTAAGTTATCATATAAACCTTTGAATAAACCCATTTAGTGATCATTGTTTAAACTTAATGAGATAATTAAAAATTTAAGTTTCATTATCATAATATAAAATCTACAAACTGATTTATTTGTAAACAAATACTCTCAAATGATAATGTATATTCAAATCAAAATGGAACACTACATACAATCCCTCTTTAGGAAAATTTGTCTCGAAGTTCTAGAATAATTATGAAAATTACTGGAAAATCTTAGGTGTGTACACCCAAGTGTTATGGAGAAATCCCCTTTGTGGACAAGTGAGCACTTCCTCGGATATGCCCTTGATTCAAGTAGACCACAATATGAATTTCCTTTAGATCTAGTGTATTTGATCTTAAGAAATGTAATGGTAAGGAAGAGAGTATGTCGCTTACTTTTTACTCGCTAGTCGTCCTTGTGTGATGCTTGTTGATGTAAATCTAGAAATCCAATTCCAACTCCAAACACTTGCTCTCTGCACACAAGAAGACAAAAATACCAAATTCAAACACTTACAAGAAATAGGAATGTCAAACAAAATTAGATCTAACTTTATATACACAAGTAAGAACATATTTACTCTTGGCTTGCATATAAAATTGACTACAAATTACAATGGAGGGGAAAACCATAAAGATCTATATGAAAACATGGCGAAACATTACATCAATCAGGCATATACCTTGAGTTCCCAATTGTATATTCCTACTAACTCTTTTCTCCAAAACCTCCTTATCCTTCATGCAAGTAACACACATTCTCATAAGGCTTGATGTCGAAGGATCACTTCGAGAATGGGTAGCATGAAATTACTATAAAGTCTTTCTCCTTTCCTTCCTTGGAATTCCTTTTTTATATAGAATGATGGAGGAGGCTAGGAATGTATCTAGACCTCTACAACTTAGTGAACTCTAAGTCCCGTAGGAGTTCCCATGTGAGATAAACAACTCACCCAATGTTGATCTCCTTGAAACTCGTCCAATCTATAAGGATCTACAGACTATCGAGTGCTGCAAATAGTGCAACAAGCAAACTGTTAGCACTGGAAGTCACTCTTGGATTGCTTGAAGAAGCAAAGCCCAATGCCCATCATTTTTTATGTCATGGTTTGATAAATGGGCGATCAAATGGGTAGAGACTCGAATAGGTATCACTTCAAATTAGGAACTTCGTCTGATAGCAAGGAACAAAGGAGGTCTTGACCCAACTTCAGTCAAGGAGTTGATTTAAAGATGGGCAGGTGGAAGACTTGGGAGAAGAATGAGCAAAATATCTCAGGCAACAAGCCTTTCAGTAGTTCGTAGAGGAAAAACTCTGAATACATGATCCGCTTGGTTCAAGGCTTCAAGAAACTGAAGGGAAGACTTGACTGGATCCTCCAATTCCAAGTCGTTCAGTGCTGAGAAGTTAATAGGGACTGTTTAGAACAACACAACTGTTACAGTGATCCAACATACATCATCCTATAACAGTCACAACTCGACTGGATCCTCCAATTCCGAGATGCTCTAATACAGTATATACAAAGACATGAAAGAAACTGACATTCATCAGGCAAGAAGTCTCCAGAGTCCCGAAATAACTAGAAAACAGTTCTTCCTTAAATTTTTTACAACTGGGAGTCTTGCTCAACCATCGATAGCCTACCAAAATACAATTACTGAGTCTATATACTCAGAAAATTTGCCTAGCGGCGACCTGTTCAGTCCTTCCAGGCTTGGTGTCCCTTCAGCCAAAATGGGATGGGTAATCACTATAGGACCCCACCTCATCTGCGTATGGCCCCTGTAAGAGGAGTAGCTGGGTCACTAAGAGTCAATATAGCGTGCGTAGACCTTCTCCATCCGGCCGAGGGTTCAGCATGGCCTCTCTCTGAAAAATTGGGTACACAGGACCCTCTCGAGCGGACCACTCGCCAGGCCCTCCATACCCCAAACTTAATGAACGACAAGAGGTCTCAACCACTTGATCACATGTTCATTTATTCTGAGTGAAAACTAGGATCGAGGTCTCACTAGTCGGTGCCTGGAGACCACGATGATCCTTTCGGCGATCAGAACCGACACCTTTGGCCCCTTTACGCCCAGCTCCTTTCCTCCTTGGTGACCACGGGCTGTGATCCTGAGTTTAATTTCAAAGCGCTGTCGGCGCTTCGGGGATCGCGGGTGAGAAAGGAACAGGACCTTTCTTCTTCAAAATCACAATGAGAAAACTGCCAGGAGAGCTTGATTGGGCACCACGCGTCCTTGAAAATGGACGGTCCAAAATTCACCCGACGTTGCTGTGGGTCCCAGCTCCTGGGCACTTTTGGCGCTTCGCGGTTCGGGGCTTCGCGATACAAAGTGACATGAAACCTTTACCATTCGAACTTGCAATTAACGAAAGCTGACGCAGCTGGATCTTGCACTAAATCCTGGGCAACTTGGCAGCCCCGAAATCCCGATGGTCGTCGATCAGCTTTGTAGATGGATCTCGGCTGCTGAAGACAAAACTTTGCCCGCTCGCTTGCTTGGGGGGGATGAAATGAGGCTTTCTGCGTTGTGCTTAGGTACTTCTCATGCGACTCACTGACCAGAAGGCCCCTTGCACCCCGGACGAGAAATGTTACTAACATTAGGCTCCATGGGGGATAGAGTCGTCCCCGTGATGCTCTAAGGACTCATTTACAGTTCCAGTGCCTTGTTGTTGGGATATGGAGTCATTTACTAAGCCGAAATAATAAAATTAAAACAAAGAATAGAAAGGACAATATTTACAAAACATAGGAGCCATGGATGGCTCAGACAAAATATTTTTTAAGAAAATGCCCATTCACTGGGCCGCCGAAAATTTCTTCACCCTCCAAATCCTGYAGYCGATATGTGTTATTTGAAAAAACCTCAGAGATTTTGAATGGCCCGATCYACAGGGCTTCAAATTTGTCRTGTTTTCCCTTGTCTTGCTTAGGAGCATCCCATTTCATRACCAGGTMTCCTGTCYRAAATCCTTCCTTTTTGGCCTTCTTATCRAAAACCTGTTTAATTCTTTGYTGATGGTCCTRAATTMTGTCCATTGCCTACTCCCTRACCTGCTGGACTTCCACTAGCTGATGAATCCTTCTGATCATGTCATTAGGCTCCTCCTGATGGTCTTGGAGGAACTTTGCTACAAGAATGGATAAATGAGAGGGGGAAAATAGCCTCCGCTCCATAGACTAATTGGAAAGAAGATACGTCGATAGACCTCTTTGTGGCTACTCGATCGGCCCACAGAGCAAACTTTAGTCTTGAATGCCAGGCCTTCTTATTGTCTTCCAAGAATCTTTTGATGATCATTATCAGACTCTTGTTGGAGGATTCTGCTAAACCATTGCCCTATGGATAATATGGAGTGGAGTGAACCAGTTTGATTTCGAACTGCTCACAGAACTTGGCTAATGGCTCAGACCCGAAAGCAGTTGCGTTATCAGTGAAAATTTTACTTGGGCAACCGAACCTTGTGATGAGGTCTTCTAGGAACCCAATGATTACCATGTGGGAAGCACTCCTAGTAGGGATTGCTTCGATCCACTTGGTAAAGAAATCGGTAGCAATCAGGATCCATCTGTGCTGCCCACTGGAAGCGGGGTGAATTTCTCCAATGAAATCTAGGCCCCACTGCTGAAAAGGTCCTGAAACAACCACAGGATTTAGCGGCAAGGACCTGAGCTATTGCTTTCTCGCAAATTTTTGACATTCGATACATGCTCTAACTCCTCTATGGACATCAGCGAACAAGGTGGGCCAATAGTACCCGGCTCTGAGAATTTTGTGGGCTGTGGCCTTCCAGGAATGGTGCCCTCCACACAAGCCGCTGTGAAATTCAGCCATGATCATTTCGGCCTCTTGTGAATTCATGCATTTTAAAAGCACCCCCAGGGGGTCTTTCCAGTATAACACTTGATCAATCAGGCAGTATCTGACCGCCTTGAGCTTCAGAGCTCTTGCTTTGTTTATTTGCAGGCCGTCTGGAGGCTGCAACTCTTGCAGAAAATATATGACATCCCTATACTAAGGACATCGAGCCAATGGGGGCTCCCTTTGAGGATCTCTTTCAGACGGTTGACCCTGCTGAATTCTTGAACATTCATTTATGAAACTTACCCCCAGAGCTTGGCAGTTTGCTTTAGCCAATAGCTTGGCTAATCCTTGACCTTTTATCAATTTGGTGGGCCTTATTTCCAGGTTGAATTCCAGAATCTTAGCTGTCCATTTGCTCCTCCTCCCGTCCATGTCAGGCTGAATGAGAATATCTTTAACCGCAGCTGAGGGGACATAAGATACACTTTTTGATTGCAGGACATAAATTCTAAACGCCTTGAGGGCCTTTACCAATGCGTAGGCCTACTTCTTCATATTGTCATATCTGATTTCGGCATCCCTCAATGCTCGGATGAAATAAGCAATAGGCTTCTCTAGCCCATCCTCACTTTTCTGTAATAAAACAGCAGCCACCGTGTCAGGTGAGGAAAAGGAGAAAATAAGGAAATCCTTTGAGTAGTCGGGACTGATAAGCACAAGAGATTCAGCCAGCACTTTCTTTATTTTCTCAAAGGAATGTTGCGATTGAGAAGTCCACTTCACTTCATTTCCTTTCCTCAACATGGTTGTTATAAGATTTACCCCCTCAGCAAAGTTAGGCACAAACCGCCTCAGAAAATTAATTTTACCAAGGAAAGATTGGACCTCCTTCTTGGACCTCGGGATTGATAGTGCTTGTATTGCCTCAACTCTGCTAGGGTCAATCCTGACTCCTTCCACTGGTACTATGTG
This sequence comes from Picea mariana, assembly GCA_032191745.1. Classification (NCBI taxonomy): domain Eukaryota; kingdom Viridiplantae; phylum Streptophyta; class Pinopsida; order Pinales; family Pinaceae; genus Picea; species Picea mariana. The sequence goes on from JASDQU010103678.1 coordinate 545,625, forward strand.
GCCTAGTAACTTTCCCTCCTGCATGGTGAACGAAGACTTCTTGGGATTTAATGAAATGCCAAAACTCCTGCATTTCAGAAAAACCTTCATGAGATGACAACGGTGTTCTTTATCAGATTTTGAAAACACTGTGATGTCATCCAGGTAGATGACCACAAATTTATCCTTTTCCCCAATAAAAGCTATGTCCATGGCATGCTGAAATGTTGCCCCTGCATTCATTAATCCAAACGACATCTTGGCGTACATGAATGTGCCCCATGGAGTGGTAGATGTTGTATTTTCTCTGTCCTCAGGAAGAACAGAGACTTGATTGTAGCCAGAGAAACCATCAATCATGGACATCCTGGAAGCTCCTATTACCCTCTGCAGTATATGCTCCATCTTTGGTAAGGAGTAGTTATATTTTCATGAGCTCCTGTTCAAGTTTCTGAAGTCTACACAGAGACGGATCTCTCCACTCTTTTTCCTTACTGGCACCAAGTTGTCCACCCATTCTGAATATCTCAGCGGTACAATGATCTGAGCTTGAAGCATCTTCTTCACTTCCCTCTCCATGATAGGCAGCAGCATAGGATTGATCTGTCTTAGCTTCTGCATAAACGGCTTTGCATCTTATTTTAATGGGATTTTATGCTCAATGACAGAAATGTCATATGTTTTGAGTCCTCGTATGTCCAGGCGAAAACATCCGCAAATTCCCCCAAAAGTCCAATGTATTCAAACCTCTGCTCCTTTGTCAGACTTCTTGACAATTTGACATACTTGGGATCACTCTTGGTCCCAATGTTGCACTAAATAGTACCAGCGTCCTCCTCCAAGAATTCTCCTTTTAACGACACATTATTTCTATCAAAAATCCTTTCCAAAGGAACCAGTCCTCTGGGAATATGGTTGTTGGGCAGCTGTACAATGTCATGCTCTGCAATCTTATTCAGAAAATTACCCCCATTGAGCTCTTCCTCTGAGACGGCATCTTGGTCGATGTGCATTTATGAAAATTCCTCGACAGTCTCTAAGAACCTCTTGACCTCGAGATCATCCTCGAATACCTTCCAATGTTTGATGTTGTCAGGTATGGAGGGCCTGTATTTTACCTATACATCATATCTGAATTTGGGAAGCAAGGGTATTTTGAAATTGCTGGCTGATGTAGCCAAGGAATCTGCCAAGGTGTTCTCCTCTCTTGGGATGAAAGAAATATTAAACGCTGAGAAGAAACTGTCAATAAGGTCCCAAACCTCATTCCTGTACCTCCTGAGTCGAGGATGCTTAGCCTGATAAGCGTTCCTGATCTACTAAACCACCAACTCTGCATCTTTGAAAATTGCTACTTCCTGAATTCCCATTTCCTTTGTGGATCTTAATCCCAGGACGAGAGATTCATACTCTGCCACATTGTTGGTAGCTTCAAATTCTAATTTGTATGACAGAGATATGGTTTCTTGAGTAGGTGACGCGAAAGCCACCCTAGCTCCAACGCCTTCCCTGGAAGAGGCTCCATCAAAGAGCATTTTCTAGACAGGGGTGATGAAGGGAGGAAATTCAGGGGAAATGGTGGGCTGCTTTCTGAGTTTAAGAGGAGGTTCGGGAGCATTGGTGAGTTGCAACACACTGGATCCTAAATCAGTGTCTAATGCAAAAATGGGATGGTTGGTAGGGTTGGCCTCATCGCTGATTATATAGGCCAGTTGGGCTTCCCTGTATAGTCTTCTATGCTCTCCTCTAAACACTAGGATAGTAGCATATGTGAGGTCCATATGCAAGGTTCCCCTAGTCTTTTTATCCAATATCTTGATAACAACATACCGAACTTGGGGGGGACATCGACCACTACAATATCCATGACCACACTTTTCATGGGCAACTGAAACAAGGTCACGACCAGGTCTTTGATAACTCCTAGACACTAAACTTTTATGGATTCAAAGGAATAAAGGTCATGGTAGTCTCGGGTGACTTCTAACCCTAATTCGTCCATAACAGTTTTGGGCATGAGGTTGTGAGAAGCTCCCGAATCCATCAAGCAATTGTGCAGTACCTTATCATGTATGTTCAAGGAAGTGTAGAAGGGCGGGGATGAGTCATTCCTGTCTTCTACCATAGGACCTAGGATAACTGCAGGATTTTCATCTTGTAAATTGATGGAGTCTGTGGGAAGGCATGGGGTCTCAGACTGCAGAAGTTCAGAGAAACATTTCTTGAACCCTTCATGTTTAATTAATTCAGTTAGAGCCACCGGGATCCTGATCTTTTGAATCTCATGCTCAAAATTAAAGGAGGATGCAAGCTTCGGAATTTCTCTTATTTCGGGAGAATGACTCTGGACTATGGGAGAGAGGGGTTGGTGTTTCTTACCTCTATGACTGTCCACCATTTCATTAGAAAGCTTCTCTGCTCCCCACTCAGGAATATCAGGTGCTACTGTCCTCTTCTTAGACCTCAGATCATATCTGCCTTGGTTGCCACTAGCCTTGTCACCTTTGCTTAGTTCATTTAGCTGACTGTCCATGAGGGACTCCTCGTATGCTAATTGAGTGAGATGAGGAAAAGGAGGAGTGTCTCCGAAGCAATGGATTTTAGGATCTAGCTCATCTGTTTCCCCTTCTTCTTCCTCAGCCACAAAATTGTTTTGAAAAGGGGCCTGAATTTTCTGGTCGTCTCTGTCTCTTTGCATAATCGGGGGAGCAATATTGTTTGGCCTCCTAAAACCTCCTTTGTTTTCAGCGTTCTGAGGGCCCTTGTATGCTTGCCTCCTCTCCACCTTCATTCTTTCCATCTTTGTGGGCAGAGACTTCACCATCTTAGTTAGTTCATCCACTTGAGGGTGGGGTACTAATGAGCCAGAGGTTGAGGCTGCGGCTCTTCCCTTTCTGCTACCCATGTCAACCTTGTTCCTCAGTCTTTCGGCTGCTAATACATTGGATTCCACTTCTATGGTTGTGTCTTTCATTTGAGCTAAGGAGGCGGCTCTTCTTTCTCTCAATAAAAGACAGAAATCGGGGCCGAACGCACTAGCATAGGACATCTTGGCCGAGGCTTCTGATGGATTTATTTCATCAGGAATCTTATTGTACATCTTATTGAATATTTTGGAGAAGTCGGAGACAGACTCTCCTTCCATCTTCTTCAAAGACCCGAACTCAGTCATATAATACATGAAATCCTTCTTATCTCCCCACTGCCTCAGGAAAGCATTATCCAGGGCTTCAATTCGAACAATAGATCTGAGAGCTAATCCTGTAAACCATTTCCTTACCTCACCATCTAGGCTCTGGACAAAAACCCTCATACAAACATCTTCATCTCCAATGTTCAGGTTGTCTGCATAACTGTAAAAAGAAGCCAGGTGTTCTTCCGCAGTTATGTTCCCTTCCCCGGTGAACTTGGGCATATATTTCAAGTAATCTCCAGCAGGGAAAGGATTCATGGGATGAGGTAAGATCAAGGGAGCATACCTAGCAGCAACTATGGCGTCCATTCTATTCAGAGGAGGATTAGCACCAGCCATAGGAATACTAGGTGGAGGAGAATTTGGAGGAGAAGGAGTTCGCAAAGGGGTAACTGAGAATGAGTCTCGAAGTGGAGTGGGAAACAAGAGGGGATTTAAGGAGAAGGCTAACGAGATCAAGTCAACGGGTGCTCCTCTTTGCACAGGAGTGGTTAAACTAGGCGTAGGGAAATCTTCTACAATCCTGGGTCTACGCTAGGGTACATCTTCAGGGGAGAGGGGAGAGACAAGGTCTTGTCCCTCCGGTCCCAGACCAGGAGAAGAAAACTCAACAGGAACACTCCCAAAATTTAGGAAACAGGAAACTGCAGAAACAGGCCTGTCGAGAAACTAAGGAGGAGAAAAAGGAGCTCCCACAGAAGGATATGGTGGAT
>JASDQU010103678.1:554099-565522 GCA_032191745.1 Picea mariana
TCTGGATATTAATATAATCTCTCTTTCAAACAATTACTTTGATATACAATCAAAGGATGAATTTGTTTTATAAAAAAATTAGGCATTGTTTTCTTTATCTCAATGAATAAAATAAAATTCTATACTAATAAAATAGGGTGTACCTGTTATTGATTATATTAGGCATAGTTAATATGTCCTTTTGGGAATTTTGACTTGCATTATTTTTTGATATGTGGTATTCATCTGAAATGTCCAGTTCATCTTTAACTTCAAAGCAATAGTTGTTAAGGGTGTGCTTCGTACACCTAATAGGATTATTTTTCTTATTTGAAAAAAGCCACTGTTGAAAAAAAAGGAGCGATCTACGCAGTTTCACACATTGGTGATCATATATGTTTGTAATAAAAATGTGCATCAACACAGTTGTTCATGTTGAAAAAAATCTTAGATATGGTTTATTATATAAGTAATTCGGCCTATTTTTACTGAGATTAGGTTCATAAGCAGCTCTGAGAATCCATCCAATGTGATTATCAGTGTTCATCAGACAATCTTGTTTGGACAAAATTTGTGTTTTTCCCATATTTAGTTTTAGTCTATATGTAAGGATAACTTGCCATCTATATATGCGTGAAGCATAGATCAAATAATTTTGTCTTCTGTGGAAACATGCAATAGAAAATGTTTTGAATAGCTATAATGATTGTATCATTGTACAGGCCAATTGCTCTCTCACCAAAGTAGGACAAGTCTCTCATCTTTGGCCTCCCTTGTAGACAGGGAGTGGGCTATCCATCTCGAGATTCAAATGATGTTTCTTTTATATCCAACACTTGTTGCTCCCCTTCCCAAACTAACTTTACAGAGCCACCCGGTGTAGCTTATTCCCATTTCAACAAGCCTTAGGCATTCAACAATGGGACAGGCAGGCTGAAAATGGATGATGTTTTTGGTGGCTTCCCTCAGCAAAGGAATTTCAGCTTCTTGCAATCTTCCCAGAAAACAGAAGAGCCTGTCAGTGAAGTTAAGATTGGAACAACACTCACAAACCTAGATACATCAGTATATATGAGAAAAAATATCATGTTCTTCTAAACACCATGAGAAAAAGCTCAACAAAATGTGGGTATGATGCTGGAGAGCATTGCAATGCCTTAGCACCTAGGGAGCAGATGCACCTTATGACTCAACATCTGACCTCTCCCACTCCTTCGCAGTCCCCCTCTGCACTGCAGAAAATGAAAACTTGGAAAGATTGGATGCCAGAACTTAACAATTCTTATGTCAATCAGAAAATAGGCTTGTATTCTAATTCTTCTTGGGAGTCCTCGTATGTTTCTCCAACCACAGAAGGTGGTAATGGGACCCAAGAAAAACCTCAAAGGTCAAGATTGGAAACTTTGGGATAAAGCTTACTAGATGATGGAGAAGGCTCTGATGTTCTTGAATCATATGTAATTGAAATTGTCTCTGAAAGAAAAGAGAATTTTACTTTCCATGATGAAAATGATAATTATGCAGATGATAATCTGATGCCAGATGCTTCATACATAGCAATGAAAGAGGCCATAGCCTAGGAAAAAGAGAAGTTTCAGTCTGGAAGGTGGGAAGAAGGGCAAGAATAAGTGATTGAATGCAGTCAAGGACCTAAGGACAAAGATGCTCAAGCGTTGGTGCATAAAATTACTGAAGTTGATGGGAATACAGAAAGTATAATACAAGGTGGTAATGGTTCTATTAGAAATAGAGAGAGAAGAATGCAAAAGCCATCTCCTAAAGGTGTACCTCAAGGGACTTTTGAAAGTTTTGAAAATCTTGGAAGAGGATTGATAAATCTGTTCAAGGTCCAAAGGAATGTCAACTGCACAAAGCAAAGGTCCAATAATTTAAGCAGCCATAGATAGACATTAAAAATCAAACATATTAAATTAAAAATCCTATGAAGCCCTTCAATGTGATTGGTACATTGTCTCTGCCTTTACCACACTCCCATAGTCTATTGACGACTGGTTGTACTCTCTGGTCCTATCGACCTATTTCTTGGTCATTTGTTGGACATTACTAGAATTATCTTCTCTTCTCTGTAGTGCAAGAACCAAGGAAGGAAAAATATGGCTATATATACTACAAGGAAGGAAAAATAAAGAACTACTCAACTTTCCACAAACCAAAGAAATTTACAAAAAGGATTAAGTTGTAAAGTATTTCCTTGGCAAATTTCACTTACTTTTTACTTATCACGTTTTGTTGAACCTAGTATCTCATATTTCCTATAGCACAAAAATCGATGCCTCATTATATTTGTGTGGTTTGTAATACAAACTTCATAACTTAGAAGATAGAAAACCTTAATGAAATCACAACAAAAGTTCTCCAAATAGCAAGCAAGCTTAAAAGCAACTTAAGCAATTTAATTCCTTGACTTCAATTAGAGATAAGTGATAGTTTTGGGAATTTGGAATAGATGCACAATGCAACCTTCTAATATTATTGATCCAAATTATTTTGAGAAATAAATGAAGGCAGAGATCCCTAGCTTGAAGCGAGAGACTTTTGGACTTTTACCGCCAGTATTTCTCTTCTAGTTTGCAGGTCGAATGAAGAGCTTGGTGCAAATTTTCTTCTGTTTCTATAATTTATCTAGTTATTGTTGTTTCTTCCATATTGGTTTAAAGAGTTTTGAGATTTTTTGGGGCTTCCAAATGGGATTGCATGGAGGATTTCTTCTCTTTTGCCCATATTTTGAGGGTTTTTTAACCCTTCGGAGATTTTCTTCCCAAACGAAGAATGGGGAGCCAATGACCGGAGTGTTCTATTGTTCCCAAATTATTTGGAAGAATCCCTCATGCTGAATCCATAGAGGGATGAAGCGGAAAGGGATTGGACCTGCAATACCATATTTTTTGAATTCAAGCAGGATGGGCTTGTGATTTGACCAACCAAAGGGGATGATTTTGGAGAGGGATCTCAAGCCCAAGAGAAAGAAGGAACTTTGAACCAGAAATCTGTCTAATCTAGCAGCGATGTGGCCAGAGCCAATAAGCTTGTTGGTCCAAGTAATATTTCCTTTTGAGAGTTTGATGTCCGTTAGATCCCAATCAAGAATTATCTCATCGACCCATTCTCAAATCGGATCTCTAGTCATAGAGCCTCCCCTCTTCTCTGATGGATTTAGGACTACATTAAGATCCCTACTCTGATTATGTTTTCTAAATGCATTCCGCTGGCATCTTCTCGAAGAAGCTCCCAACAAATTTTTTTTTCTGGGAAGATGTAATGATCTTTGGTAATTTTTTTGGTATTTTCTAACAGTTTATGGTGTGGACGTTTTGTCAAACACTTTGCTCTTTGGTATTCTTGGGTATTTGCTAGTTCAGAAAGTTCATAACAGTTCATTGTTTCTCCTTTAAATTTATTTGATACCCAACATATATGACAATAAATAAGATGACAATACCCAGCTATGCTACGATTTACTTTATAGCACATATATAGGAACTCAAAGACAATCATTGTGCTGGAAAATTACAGAAACCATTGCACATTAAACAATCAGCAAATAGAACTTTAAATAAGTAATAATGAACCTGTGGTTTATTACTGTAGGTGGTCTTTACATATGTTGAGGAAATGGGCTGTAGATAGTTGCCAAAGGCTTTACACTTCCAAATATCAGCACCCACAACAAGAGCTACCTATGTTGCAAGGAGAATGTGCCCATGTTACAAGGAATCGCCTCCCACCAGTCTACAAGTCGACCCACACTCCATATTCGCCCTCAATGAGCAGAAATACGATCAAAAACTTGAGAAGGCACTTCTTGCATAAATATTTCAACCCTCGGCAATAACTTCAGTCACAGAGCAAAAGACACAACCCAACACATATATATTATGTTCATAATGAAGTAACTCGCCCCCTTCTCATCATAACTCAGCCCAGCCATGCAGTGCGACTTAGATAATGGAGAAATCGGCCCCTCAGTCACTGGTAATGTGCCCAGGTTTGGGGAATACTCTGCTATCACTGATATATATTTTCCAGCTCCTCCACCAGCGAAGAAACAAGTGAGGAAATGGTCCAAGAAGGGATAGTGCTGCTCCGAAAATGGAGACTCAGCTCTCACAATGTTATTCGCCCTTTTTACCACATAGAATGCGCCCCAACTCTTTGAAATTGAGCATGCTGAAGTACCCACGTCATTCTCTAAGTAAACTCGGTCTTCTTCCAACTGGTCGACCCTCTTGAACACCAAACTCAGCCGCCACCTCTAAGAAATCTGGATGATCTCCTCTCCAAAACGATTAACTAGTGTGGATGGTGTCACCACCTAAGCCAATCTCTGAAAATTCCTCCTAGGGTTTCCATCCCAAGAGTTCCAAAGCCACAATAAGCTCTGTCAATGAGAAATTAGAAAATCCTCCTTTTTCCCTTTTATTTGTTCGTTGACTCTTTTGCAACCCTTTTACCCTTTTAATCAATTTAAGTGACGTTTCATATTATTTCTAAGTCACTTTTGGCTTTTTTTTTCCTTTTTCCCCTTTTTAATTATCTAATGTCGTTTTGGTAGGCACTTTTCCCCTTATTACATTAAATAATTAATTAATTCCCTACTTAAGGACTATAGCCTACAAGAATCACTTAGGCTACTGCATCCAAGCCCATAATAACTCAGAAGGGGACATTATAGTCCTCCCTCCTAAGATGCGCCTCTTCTCCTCAATGACAAGTCATAATCTACATAATGATGAATTAGGTCGCTAACCCTTCCTTTATAGCTTTCCAAAACCCTAAATCATGTTGAAACCCTAAATCACTGTTGAAACCCTAATTCATTGTTGACTTCATTTTTAGTTCATAATGACTTAAAAGCGTTGTTAACTCTTGTTAGCTCAATGTCACTTTCCGAATATAACACCTGTGACTGGAGTGACCTCTAGTAACCCTCTTTACCCCTCTTTGGCCCTGGCTATAGTCTAACGGGGTGGTTTAGACCATTAAGCCTCCTCTTCTGGAGCTCCTATTTGGAAAGGGACATTACACTGAGAAACACCAAGTCCCCTACCTCGAAGGTGTGCTCGACCCTGTGTCTATCTGCATATATCTTCTATTGGTTCTGGGTCGTCTGCAGGTTATCATTAAGATCCTTAAGAATATATTGGCTCTCCTGAATCCAGTCTTTGGCCTTGGGAGCCTTGTTGTCCCCAAATGCCAAGTCTACAAAGGATGGGTCATCATATCCATATAATGCCCTAAATGGTGACTTCCCAACAAACATATGATAAGTGGTGGTATAACAATGCTCACCCAAATGTAACACTTAACCCATGTCTTCTGTTGCTCGGCCACGTAGTTACGCAAATACCCCTCTACCATTTGTTCACTGTCTCTGCTTGGCCATCTGTCTATGGGTGGTAACTTGTATTGGGAGTCAACTTTGTTCTTGTGAGTATGAACAGTTCCATAGGCATGTATTCCTATTCACCTTAGGCACATGCATGTATTACTCTATTGGCACTATTATTAATAGAATATAGGTTCAACACATGAGCCAACAATAGTTCAATAGTGTTGTCATTTTCAATACCCTTATGGTGAAGAAATGCCAGCACCACATCTATTTGATCCACTTCCAAATCATAGGTAGTAACAATTGCTAACAACAATCTCATAGAGGACATTTTGGCTACTTGGGAGAAAGCCTCTTCATAATCAACACCTTCAAATTAAGAGTATCCCTCAGCTACTAAACAAGCATTGCATAACTTGACATAATCAATTTCCTTATACATCTTCTTAAAAAACCATTTACATTCAACTACCTTGCAACTCTTGAAAATGCCATGTTTGGTTATGTTCTAGGACCTTAATTTCTTCCTCCAAACAATATCAAGTAGTGCCAATTTGGATCAATATCTAAAATTTTCTAGTGGACCCACTTTCCAAAAGCAAAACAATATTCTTATACATTGACAGTTGTATCTTTGCTGATATTCATCACAGAATAACTGTAAGTGTGGGTAGAGGTGTTGTAGTTGCTCTCCATGGTAAAGAAGGCAGTGATGGTGACTTCTATGTACAAAGCATTCTAGAAGCTGGCTTACCACCACAGCGCCCTCTTCATTCTGGTTACAGTTTGAGTATTAACTTGAACTAGTCTGAAAGCCTTGTCTTTTATTAATGCATTATGCTTCCAAATGATTTTAGTTGCTGAAATTGGGACCTTGATGCAAATTTTTTTAAATATTGGAAAGGAAAAGATCTTTATATCATGGTACGAAAATGTATGGCTATCTGTATAGTCCTATCTGAACCAATATCAATCAGCGCTACAGCCTCTCCATATACAACTTTTCTGATCAATCTCTCTAACACTAAATGAATTTCAGCTATAAAATTATTGTAGACCTGAACAGTAAACATTTCTAGCACATTTTAAACCACTAATTTCATTAATGGTACTTGACTCTTATATGACAGCAGCATAACCAATATCACAAGAAAACAAAGTGTGAGAATAAAACCATCCAAACTGAACCACTTGTTTATATTCCTGATTTTCGGTGTCTTGGTCTTTTTGTTGCAAAGCATGTGCTCTGATAACAAGCCCTTCAAATTTCTACATAGGCTTTGTCGATGCCTGACAAATGTGCTCTTACAGCCATTTGTAATACAGAGTTGAGCATTTAGATGACATATATTCCTCTAGTGAATGTGATCCTCTTCTATATATGCTTTTATGTTATACAAAATTGCCTTTCCAGCATAAAGTCTAGATAAACAAAAGAAGCACAGAGCAAGAGCTAAGGTTTCAAGGAATATTTCTTGCTACATCAAATCCAACATCATTTCAACCAGCGTCATTGTGTACATTCTAGTTGTGGTATTCCTTATGGTTTCCATCAGGTTGAAGGTCAATATTCAAGAGAGCATCTATCATCAATAACTGCAGCACTGTTCTGAGATGACAGAGAGCCCCAAGCAATTACAAGATTAGAATTCTCCTCTGAAACAGACCAAGCTGGTTGCTGATTGAATTCTCCTTAACTCTTGCCACTATCATTGTTGTAATTCATTCTTATTATGGTTCCATGTTGGTCTTTCTTGCCATGGAAACTAGATTGAAAAGTTGAGCTTGGTTACTGCTTTAATTTTTTTTTCACTTTTAACATACTTAAAACATGTTAGTATGTTGTCCATATTATATTTTTCGATTTTCATTTTTCTTCTGCATAAGTAGAAAATTGGCTCTATTATTATTGAATCTTGATACTGGATTCATAAAAATTGTTTGTTTCTTCTGCAGAAGACAATAAATATATTGTCCTTGTATCTGGGCTCATGGTTGGTAGTATGAAGTCTAATCCTCTCCAATTTCAACTTCTTGTTGATTATGTCACAGGCCACTCAGGTGATGAACAGGTTTGTCATTTTTTTTCTTCAGACGTCATGATGCAGTTTTTCTTACTTGGCACTACTTGTATTGTTTGTAGGAAGAAATTAAGACCTTAATATCAATTTGGATCGGTAAAGGAAGCAAATTTGTCCACACCTACCACACATAGGTTTTATGTCACCTTTTCCATTGGACCACTAGAAACTTGAAAGTCTTAGCATGTTTCTTGGCAAGCCCTACAAGTTTGACAAAAGGTCTTAGTCCAATCTCTTCTTTCTATTTGCATGCTTGATCCATTGGGGTTTTCTATTCTTGTATATGTTCATTGTTAATATTGGCATTGTTGCTTTGTGCTCACATCAGTTTATTTACATAAGAAAAGGAATCATATCTTGCACGACATGTTTTAAGTTCGTACCCTGGTTGACTAATATTGATTTAACAAACAAGAAGTAGATGAATGAGCCTCCTTGGGTGGAAATATTCAAATATAAACTAGATAAATATCCAAGCATTACTTACATCTACAACACAGTGCTGGATCATCTTCTCATAGAGATATTACATGCCCACAGAGTTCATGTGTGCATCATCTTCAGACAAAGTTTTCTCCTCTAACCCCCACTATATAATGTATTTGACTATGTGATCAAGCTCAACTTTTCTGATCAATCTCTCTAACACTAAATGAATTTCAGTTATAAAATTCTTGCAGACCTAAACAGTAAACATTTCTAGCACAATTTAAACCACTAATTTCATTAATGGTACTTGACTCCCATATGACAGCAGCATAACCAATATCACAAGAAAACAAAGTGTGAGAATAAAGCCATCCAAACTGGACCACTTGTTTAGATTCCTGATTTTCGGTGTCTTGGTATTTTTGTTGCAAAGCTTGTGCTCTGATAACAAGCCCTTCAAATTTCTACATAGGCTTTGTCGATGCCTGACAAATGTGCTCTTACAGCCATTTTTAATAAAGAGTTGAGCATTTAGATGACATATATTCCTCTAGTGAATGTGATCCTCTTCTATATATGCTTTTATGTTATACAAAATTGCCTTTCCACCATAAAGTCTAGATAAACAAAAAAAGCACAAAGCAAGAACTAAGGTTTCAAGGAATATTTCTTGCTGCATCAAATCCAACATCATTTCAACGAGCGACATTGTGTACATTCCAGTTGTGGTCTTCCTTATGTTTTTCATCAGGTTGAAGGTCAATATTCAAGAGAGAATCTATCATCAATAACTGCAGCACTGTTCTGAGATGACAGAGAGCCCCAAGCAATTACAGGATTAGGATTCTCCTTTGAAACAGACCAAGCTGGTTGCTGATTGAATTCTCCTTAACGCTTGCCACTATCATTGTTGTAATTCATTCTTATTCTGGTTCCATGTTGGTCTTTCTTGCCATAGAAACTAGATTGAAAAGTTGAGCTTGGTTACTGCTTTAATTTTTTTTTCACTTTTAACATACTTAAAACATGTTAGTATGCTATCCATATTATATTTTTCGATTTTCATTTTTCTTCTGCATAAGTAGAAAATTGGCTCTATTATTCTTGAATCTTGATACTGGATTCATAAAAATTGTTTGTTTCTTCTGCAGAAGACAATAAATATATTGTCCTTGTATCTGGACTCATAGTTGGTAGTATGAAGTCTAATCCTCTCCAATTTCAACTTCTTGTTGATTATGTGACAGGCCACTCAGGTGATGAACAGGTTTCTTCAGACGTCATGATGCAGTTTTTCTTACTTGGCACTACTTGTATTGTTTGTAGGAAGAAATTAAGACCTTAATATCAATTTAGATCGATAAAGGAAGCAAATTTGTCCACACCTACCACACATAGGTTTTATGTCACCTTTTCCATTGGACCACTAGAAACTTGAAAGTTTTAGCATGTTTCTTGGCAAGCCCTACAAGTGACACCTTATGTCACCTTTTCCATTGAACCACTAGAACATCAATTTCTTTATGATGCATAAAACACATTGAACCTCAGAGAATAAATTATTCATGCAAATTTTTAATTATTAAATTAGCAAAAGTGTTTGCATGTGAGGGGATTCTCATCCAAACTGATGTAACAACTAAAAACCAATTACTTTACATGTTATGGCATGGTTGTGAAATGGTCACTGATGATGGTAACAATATGCAGAATAAGAAGACTTGTTTTCTAAAGTATTTTAACGTTTTCTGGTATTGTAGCTGAATCCAAATCAATTGCATTTTACCAGTTTGTATGCTAAGCATGACAAGATTTTTGAACATACAATAGAAATCTTAATCTAGATATGATGAGTGGAAAAAAATTTAATTGATCAACCTTCCAATTATACTGTTAATTGATCAACCCCACAATGATACTAGGTTGATAATCCAACATTCATGATCACATGGTTACCTGTGGCTATAAGCTGTAACTCATGTTAATAACATGAAAAAATCATGAAACAGAGAAACAAAATATGAAAGAACAAGAATCACATGATGACAAAGTCATTCATGTTTACTCTTTCTGAATCCTAAAACAGGATAGTTAAAGGACAATAACAAAGTCAAGCAAACAGAGGCAACATGTACAGAACAAGCTATAGCCAAAACCTCTTAAAAACAGAGCACGCCCTTTAAACATAACTTGAAGCCACACTAATCCAAGACAGAGAATTAATATCTAGATGCAAAACAATATGTTTAAAGCAACTTGCAAGGAAGACCAATCTGTCAACTTGACTCCTAGGTCATTCAAACAACCAAGGGTTTTTCATCCTAATCAATAATCAACCTTACAAACAACCTAAATTACCGGATATGCCTTAGGGCACCCCGCACTCACTTGATATCATGGTATCTCGAATTTGTATTGGATTCGTTGGTTTTCTTGAATTTTTTATCAGGTCTATTTCCTAAAATAGGATATGTTTCCAACATAACTGTATCCAGATACCAGTGACAGAATCGTGGAAAAATTACCCCCTAGCTGCATATTTTGAAATTTTTTTACCATCATCATCTCTAGGAAGAGGGAGCACACAATTTACATAATAATTATTTGCTAACTTGGTCAAAATTTGAGCCATTTGTTCCCAGGTGTCCCAGTTGAAGACTTTAGAGTTAGCATTAGATTAGTTGTGATCATCATGTTTATATCAATATTATTTTTTAGTAGTTTTGTAAATTGAGTTGTCTCCAATGTAGTCTGTCTTCTAGAGAACTGTAGCAGCAAAGTGGCACTTTCCAGTTTACCATTGTGAGTATGAACCAAAATGCAAGAAAAAATGATTGATGGCTATTATGTTAATGTAAAAGTTTCATACATGCATTTATTCAAACAGTTTGTGTGAAGCTTGATATTTATCTAATTATACAGAGGATTGGACAGTGTTCTTAGTACTGGTGTGTGAAGAGAAGTTATGAAAATGTTTCTTCAAATAGTTTGCCTGCAAACTAATTATGTTAGAAAAGAGCTGGTCATGAGTTTGTAATTCCCAGGTTTAAGCTTCAAAATTGTTTTGAATATTGACAATGCATTCCCAGGCATTATAATAGTGCTCCCAACTCGTGAGATTGGTTGGTAAATTACCTTAATTCAAAAAATACCTTAACTAGTTTTCACTTATGTTCAGTCGAAAAGAAACCTGCAAAAAAACATGATAAAGAATGATGTCTCATTCAAAGTCAGTGAGCCTCCTGCTCACATCACATAGAGAAATAGGCCTCCAATAATTTATCAAATTTCAATCTCCAAACTCAGAGATCAAAATTGATAAAACACTTATTAAACTCTAGTCCTAGAGTACCTTCATTGGTTGATAATGGTTCAACAAATTATCAGGTTTTATTTGAATTCCATTTATACCAAGAGACCTATAACATTATGATTCCCTTTATGATTCAATGGCCTTTATGATTCCTATTGTCCACACATAATATAAGACCTATGGATATGTACCAAATATATAGATGAGAATCATAGTTAACATCAAATTCAAGAACATGAATAACTTCAAGCCTAAGGCTCTGTAATTT
>JASDQU010103679.1:27773-38203 GCA_032191745.1 Picea mariana
CATTGATCGATGGTGGGGCCACCCACAACTTCATCGATGCAATGCTTGTTGCTAGGAGACACATTGCCACAGAGGAGTTTGAGGGGTTCAATGTGGTGGTAGAAGATGGGTACAACATGACTTGTACTCAGAGGATCAAAGAATTGGACGTGACATTGAGCAACTATACGTTGACTGATGACTTCTATGTAGTGGATTTAGCGGAAACCCATGTGGTATTGGGAGTCTAATGGCTATATTTACTTGGAGATTTTAAAATGAACCATCAGATCATGAGGATGGAGTTCGTGGAAATAGGAGGTCAACGAGTTATTTTGAGAGGTATGTCGTCAGGAGCACCTAGGATTGTGTCCAACAAATGCATGGAGGCAATCTTTAGACATGGTGACGTGGCATGTGCAGCGGAGTGCTTGATCACAACACAAAATCCATCACAGGATCACCAACACTATCATGTGGACATACATGAGCTGCCTGCTTGGGAAGCACGACAAAGTGTTCGGGCCTCTACCAACAGGGAGACCATCGGACAAGGGATTTGAGCATGTCATTGAGTTAGAGGAGGGGGAAAAGCCTGTGATCACCACACCATATAGACATTGGAAGAAGTTTAAGGACGATATTGAGAAGGCCATAAAGGAGTTGTTGGAGATGGGGCACATCAGGCCTAGCTCTAGTCCCTTCGCTTCTTCAGTGGTACTGGTGAAGAAGGATGGCACGTCGAGGATGTGCATCGACTATAGGGCTTTGAACAAGAAGACCATCAAGAACCAATACTCAATACCCAAGATCGATGAGTTGATAGATGAGTTGCATGGGGCAATGTACTTCTTGAAAATTGATCTTCGATTGGCGTACCATCAAATCCGGGTTAGAGAGGAGGACATCCACAAAACAACATTCAAATGTCACTACGGGCACTATGAGTTTCTAGTCATGCCCTTTGGGTTGACTAACGCACCAGCTACCTTTCAGTTGTGTATGAATCATATCTTCAACAAGCAGTTGAGGAAGTTCTTTGATGATCCACTGATCTACAACAGGACTTGGGAGGATCATCTGAGTCATGTTGATGAGATTCTCAACATCATGGGGGAGCAGTCACTATTTTCCAAGGAGGCAAAATGTGAGTTCGAGTTGACAAAGATTCTCTATTTAGGACATGTGATTGGAGTTAAAGGGGTACATGTACATCAGGAGAAGATCCAATTGATTTTGGATTGGCCCACACCACGTCACTTACAGAGCTACGGGGGTTCTTTGGGATATGCAGCTATTACAAGCGCTTTGTGAAAGGATTTTCACAACTTGGTGCGCCATTGACGAATCTCGCCAAAAAGGGGGCTTTCAGATGGTTAGAGGAGGCGCAGACAATGTTTGACAGGATGAAGGCGGCGATGAGCACTTGCCCAGTGTTAGCACTTCCAGACTTCTTTCAGCCATTTGTGTTGGAGTGTGATGCATCCGGAGAAGGGATAGGAGCGATATTGATGCAAAATCGACATCCCATAGCTTTTGAGAGCAGGAAGTTGAGGGAGCCAGAAAGGCTCTACTCCATCTATGATAAGGAGATGTTGGCCATCATGCATACATTGGCTAAATTTAGACAATACCTCGTGGGGGGACGCTTTGTGGTGAGGACTGACCATAACAACCTGAGGTATTTCTTGGAGCAGAGAGACTTGAGCGAGAGACAACAAAAATAGGTGAGTAAGTTGCAGGCATATGAATTTGACATTGAGTATGTAAAGGGCAAGAAGAATGTAGTTGTTGACGCCCTTTCCAAGAGACCTGCAACCTTTTCCATGACAAAGATCTCAACGGACTGGAAGTCCATTCTCTTGGTGGATTACTCCAAGAATACATTCGTCTGTGAGCCGATGGAGGGAATTATTTAGGATGACAGGTACAGAGTAGTGGATGACATCATCTACTACAAGGATAGGATCTATCTTGTCCCTGAGTCCACACTCAAGGACAATATTACGAGAGCAGTACATGATGCACCACTGGCAGGGCACCCGGGATATCTGAAGACCTACAGATAGGTGAGGGAGAGATTCTCTTGGAAGGGTCTCAAGGAGGATGTACTATGGTATGTGAGGGAGTGCATGACTTGTTAGCAGAACAAGTCAGAGCTTACACATCCTGCAGGTTTGCTTTAGCTGTTGCCTATTCTAGAGCACAAGTGGGAGAGCATTTCCATGGACTTCATTACAAGGTTGTCGAAGGTACAGGGTAGGGACTGTATCTATGTGGTCCCAGGTTGACCAAGTATGCGCACTTCTTTGGCATTCCTTTAGAGTATAGCACATCTCAGGTGGTAGAAATATTCTTCAGTAAGGTGTTTAGACTACATGGTCTTTCGAGATATATAGTCAGTGACCGAGACAACAGGTTTGTCGGCGCATTCTGGCAAGAGTTGTTCAGGTTATTAGGGATAGAGTTGACACCTAGTACCATCTATCACCCTCAGTCAAATGGGAAAACAGAGATAGTAAACAAGTGGATTGAGGGATACCTATGAAACTGTGTCAGGGTAGCAGAGGGCTTGGATAAAGTGGTTAGATCTTGGGGAGCACTGCTACAATACCACTTATCACATGTCCATCGAGATGAGTTCATTTAGAGCACTATATGGTTATGATGCCCCATCATTTGTGGAGTTGGCATTCGGGGAGAGTCGCCCCCCCAAGGCCAAAGATTGGTTATAGGAGAGCCAGGACATCTTGAGAGTCCTAAAGGAGAACTTACAGGTCGCCCAAAATCAACAAAAGACATATGTAGATAGACACAGGGTGGAACACAACTTTGAGGTTGGGGATTTGGTCTTTCTGAGGTTGCAGCCCTACAAACAGTCCTCCCTGAAGAAGAGTGGCATTGAGAAGCTGAAACCTCGTTTCTATGGACCATACAGAGTGATCATGAGGGTCGGAGAGGTGGCATATGAGTTGGAGTTTCCAGAGGGTAGTAGGATCCACAACGTCTTCCATGTATCTTGCTTTCGGCAGATCTTCCTCTACTGGAAGAGGAAGGGTAGTTGGTTCTGACTCTAGAGAGGATTGTTGATGTCAGAGAGGGGAGGCTGAGGAGCAGAGTCATTCGAGAGTACCTGGCTATATGGAGAGGTTTGCTCGCAAAGGATGCCACTTGGGAGGGAGAGCAGATCTTACAACATCTCGATTTGGAGTTGCTTGGGGACAAGCAATCTCGGGAAGGGAGGACTGTAATGTTCCCTTCTACTTGATTGAAGACGGAGGATGACTTAGTAGCCTATATGACTTCCGTAGGATGTAGTCAGTAAAGAAAAGGGAGTCACGGGGGTTTATTTAATGTCACTTAGTTGGGAGATGTTATATTCTAAAGTGACATGAAGTAAAAAGGTAAATTATTAATGACTTAAACATTAAAAGTGACTTTTAATGTTTAAGTTAAAATTAAAAGGGGAATAAGGGTTATGTGGATTTGGTCAAAGAGGAAAGATCTAGAAATGGTTTGGAGAAGTATAAATGAAGGGTAGCACTACTCTTTCCTCATTATGATTTGATCTCTAATTTTGGTGTGCTCTTGAGAGCCAAGTTTTCGTTGGGGTTTTGACAAAACCCTTCTGTTTTGGTCTTGTTTCGGTGGCGCAGTATCCACCCTAGCTAGACAAGAGGGGCATCCATCCAGGATTTCCATTGGGGTTTCATCTTGAGGGTTCTTCTCTAGTTTATAGGTGCAATGATCTACTTGGAGAGTTTTGTGGAGCCATTTTGAGGAGCTGATCTCATCTATCTGCAGGACCGTGGCACTAGAAGGGATTGTAGGAGGTTCGTGTGACTCCATTGAGGGACGATTTACCTATTGTACAGGGCCAAAGTGGTTTTTGGAGGATCGTTGTGGCTTGGAGAAGCCATGTGGACTTGGTGGAGAATCGTAGGGTCTCTAGGGAGGCCTGACTTCTCCCTTTTTGCAAAGACGTGGGGCAAAGGAAGGTCTTGAGGGTTTCTGGGCAGAACCGTGGCACTTGGAAGGCCATTTGGGGGTTTCCTTGGAGAGCTGTATCTACTATTTGCTGGGCTGTGTGACCAAGAGGAGCCGCAGAGGCCGAGTCCCTTCTTTGGCAGGCCGTGTGGCTGGAAGGAGCCGTGAGGCACTTGGAGGGGCCTAGTTAGCTTGGCAGGGGGTTTGTTGCAGAGAACTCATCTTCTAGAGGAGATCATGGCACTATACCAGGTTTTGGGTTTGCAGATTTGTGTGTTTTGTTGATTTATTACAGCTGCTACAGAAGCCATAGATAATGTATTGTTGTGATCAAGATTCCATTCATAATAAAGTGCCATATTATCTCTTCTATTTCTGGTGTACTTAGATTGCATGCAATATGTTTGACAAAATATCCATTGTGAGAATTCATGCAAACTGTTTGTAGAATGTTATCAATCAGCTGGTAGCATAAAAAGACATGAATGCAAAGTATTTGACAAAAACACACAATCAGAACACAACTAAAAATATAATATTCTAGCCTAGAAAGCATTGGGGATATTACACCACATCTTCGAACAAAGGTTCTGTTCTAGAAGGGGCCAAGGAGGAAAGGTTTGTAGGGGACTCAAGAGACGGGCCAGCAGCTGTGGCAGTTATGGCTTAGTCTGAGAATTTTTAATGCAAGGCAAGTAGGCATGAGAGCTTGCATTCAGTGAGGGATGATTGCCAGGACTTTGTGGAAGTATTTATTTGGAAATGGCATTTTTAATTGTTAACAGAACCATTCTTGGAAGATTTGATCTATCGTGGAGGCCTAGGCACAGGGGAAGGAAGAGTCTTCAACGGTTTAATGCCAAAACATGATCCCAGTGGAAATTCCATGGGAGATAGACTGCTGCAGTGGAGTTGAAGGTTGCCTTTTTTTGGGTCATCATATGCCCTCCCAACTAAATCAACTACAATTCATAATGGTTGCTGGTTTGTAATCATTACATCAAGATTTCAAGCAGAATGATCCAACTGGATTCACAAGGCTCCACTCAAAGGATAGAAAGTTATCTTGAAAAAAATAATGTTGTACAAAATCTCAAGTAGACGGTGCATTTTCTTCTGCCTGCTCCCTGAGAGCAGCCAAAGTAATTTTTGAGAATTGCCAAATTTATCTTTATGAATTTGGAAAAAAGATGTTGATCATAAAAAAGACACATGTTTGAACTGTGAACACCCTATACTGTGTGTTTTAAAGGAATTCTTATTCACATTCCATCTATTTATGAATGTTAGTTGAGTGTATCCAATCATGAGAAGGAGATAGTAGTCCACATTGAATTCAGTAAAAGCAGATGCATCTGTTCTAGGTCAATCGGTACTTCCTTTGACCAGAGCTGTGTATAATATGCACACTTGACTTCTAATTCTACCTTTCAAATCCTTAGGCGCCTTATCTCCAAGTTTTTTCATTCAAACAGCCAGTTTGGATGAACTCATTTATATTTTAGATGTTGTTCATAGTTAAAATTGTACATGGGCTAATGGGGCCTTGGTTCACTGGTGAGGTCGATGGAGTATTAAGCCATCCACCTGGGTTCCACCCACTGTGGTCTAACCGTCTACCTCAGCCAAATGTCATGTCCAAAAGGGATGAGGCTGGGGAGCAAGTCCCTGGTGAGTTTGGCAGAATGGATTGCCCTCAGACCTGCAACCTAAGTTGAAGGAAGTCCATGCTATGCAGTGCTGCCCCTGACCTTGGGGCATGTTTCTCAAAGCAAATTCCAAATACATGGGCATGAGAAAATGCATTTCCTGTGTTCTGTGAAAGACTTTGCACTGCAGATTATGTCTGGGTATACAGTCCCCTTGGAAATGTCTACATATTTCTTCAGAAGCATTTTAGAGTTTTCTGGAGTTGTTTCCCCAATTATTTTTATTTGTTTGTAGGATTTCTGGTAACATTGCATACTGCCTGGGATTTTTAGGCTGTTTCTAAGCTCTTTTAGGACATTCCTAGACATGGCAGTGCCTTTCCCATGTATTTCACCCAATTCACATGAACTACTAGTTTATGCCATTCCAAGACTATTGTAGAACCACCCAACTTGTTTTGGTTCATTTCATACCAAAATTAGTGTGTACATGTATTACTCGCTGGATCCCAGACCCTGGTTGTCGCCCCCTTTCAGCCCATGAAATCAGGGAACAGGATTACAGGATATTAATTTTTCCCATATTTTTATAACTTGGAAAATGTAAGATCTCCCAACTCATATAAATTTATAATCCATGTACTATCTTCAAAACCCCAATCTGGAGCTAATGGTTCATAAAGATTTCACAAATGTGGTACTATGCATCTTTGTATTTAACTGGTTCTTGTCATTTTGTTATCTCTGTTTGTGCTGGATACTAGTCCTAGCATTTAAATTATATGTCTTTTCCACCATTCGCATCTACTTTTGTGGAAATGTTTTTCAGTTAATACTGTTGTTATTTTAATGTTGCAGTGTTGTCATTCCTCTGTTGTTGCATTATTAATTAGCACTGATTGTGAGTAGGATTTGGCAATAGTTTTAACAACTGAGTCCAGTACAAATGGGCTTGCAGGGCATGGGAATGAAACAGTGGTTCATGCTCTTATTTTATCATGTGGACAAGGGACATTTGGCATATGATATTCTTTCAATCTTTTGGAAAGGCGTGCTGTTAGAAGGCTGCATTGGAAGTAAGCAGTTTGTCTTAATGGTCTTGACATTAGTGGCCATATCTCATGGCTTGCTAATCTTGACAGCAGAACTCTGGCGACTTTTGGCTGTAGCAGACATATGTTTTTCTCTTTGTCAAGTTGGCTTATCTGGATTACAGTTTGCTTTGAGCTTCATTTTGACTACCAACTATGAAATGTATACATCCGTCATACCTTCCCCTAGCCAGAACCTGTATAGAGTGATCATTTCAGCAATCTATTCAGTGGAGATTGGTTTTGTATATTTCTTATGTCCACTGCTGCCTTTCTCTGGTTTTGTGTGTGGTACCCTAGCAGGTTTTCTTTATTCACATGGGCCTCAGCTATACAGCAATTTGAACTCACGGTTCTTTCTTCTTCCTAAGGCCACGGGGGCTGGAGATTCAGAACAGCTTACTGAAACTATAAACATGGTTTGGAGCTGCCATGCTTGCACATATGACAATTCAGTTACAACTAGCCCATATGTATGTGCTATGTGTGAAACCCCCAAGTTTGAGTTCATTGGGTCACCCGAGGTTCAAGTGCACCCTCATGTGGCAGGGTTAGTGTGGAATTGTGCCAGGTGTACATATGAAAATGGTGTTTTCTTTCACAGTTGTGAGATTTGTGGGACAACTCGTCCTGTCATTGATTAGGGACAGGCTTTTACAATAATATTCCTGTCATCTGACCATGTATGAAGATTATCATTTTGGTGCAGTCAAAATCAGTAAAATTGACTATCCTTCCATTTCTTAGTGTTTAGTAAGCTAGAAAATGCAGTATTACACGGCAGCTTAAATATCCACCTTGTAGATAAGCTAATGTAGATTCTACTAGAAAAAAGCAGCTGTTTGGTTCCTATTTGAAATAGAGGGTTGTGTGTAGCTGTGTGGTTGAATTTCATGGGACTGAATTACATCAAAACTGAATGATATGAGTCTGCATAACAATGGCTTGAAGGTGGCACAAATGTGTGCAGAAACAAAGACAGGATGACTTTAAATACCAAAGTGGAAGAAGTAGAAAATGGACATGGTATTAATTGCCAGAACTATTTTCTTACCCCCTTTGGGTTTCCATTTACATATGGAGATGTACATATGGCATTTATCTGGTTAAGAAATTGAGTGTACAGAGTGTTTGTCAATTTTTTTTTTGTTGAATAGTACTACTCCCTTTGCTGTTATCTTGCACAAGCAGATGAAGGGCCTAATGTTAAAGTATTGGGGCTATGTGCCTTAGCACCTGGCATACTGAAACTATATCAATAAATGTGAACTATGTATAAATAGCACATCAAAGTGACACAGCAGAAGCTTGGTGGGCCTATAACCCACAGGTCGCAGGATCAAAACCTAGCTCTGATGTAAAGTTCCTTTCCTATCTCAATTTGAGTCCTTGACCCACTACTTCCGAGATTGCCCATCTATCTGGTTAAAGATTTTTTTTGTCTCCACGGTGTTCTGAAAATCATGATTTCAGATAGGGACCCATGATTTACTTCCTCATTTTGGAAATCCTTCTTTCAAGAAATAGTGGCTAATTTGAACTTAAGTACTGCTTATCATCCCGAGACAGATGGCTGAACAGAAATATTAAATAGGGTGTTAGAAGATATGCTATGAATGTATAGTGCCGAAAAACCTGAAACCTGGGAAGAGTATTTGCACCTAACTGAATTTGCCTACTGTCAAGGTTATCATTCCACCGTTAATATGTCCTCTTTTGAGGCTGTGTATGGGAGGAATTGTAATACCCCAACTTTTTGGTCTGATCCTGTTCATAGACAATGGCATCATAAAATAACATAGAATTTTGAAATTTCCTAAAAAGTTAACTACATCAAGATTACATACCAGGATAAATCACTGGACTCAAATTGAAATGAGAAAGGAACTTTAACAATTGGAGCCACCATAACTGGGAGTTAATAAAATTTAGAGAAAATGCTTCTAACCTCGTGCACTATTTTACTTGATGCACCTGTGTAGGGCATGGATTATGCCATTTCATGTATTGGATACAGGTACTGCCCTGATATGGGTCTGATATGTATCTGGATCTGGACATGATGTATCTAGATCTGGATACAGCCAGGGCATGCTCAGAATACATGTTGGATATGTTTGGCATGTATGCAGACCAGTATCCCCAAAAAATACAAAATTAAAATCCTAAAAAATTCCAAAACCCGAAACTTTGCATTCAAAGCCTATTTGTGGATCCTCTTATTCTTAATGTATTGGTGAATGCTCGTCTATAATGTGTTGTCTAATACCTCTCTCTCTCTCTAGATATATTTATTTAGTTGTCTACCTATCTACATATTTTTACTATATCGATTTTCCTGTTCAATTTTTTTTCAAACTGGTGGTTTCTTGAACTGTACCGATTTGCAGAAACCTCCCTGTTTCAAGCAACTTATATTTTAACAAAACAGAAGTGGATACAATTGAACCAACATGATGCCTCCTTGCCTTAACTTCTTACATGCATATATGTGCAAGAACACCCGATCAACATATCATACCCAACATTCAGTTGTGTATGCAGTAATGAATGTGACGGAAAATATGGACCCTGGCTATCTATCATCTCAAGGACTGGAATACAATTCAAATATGGGATATTAATGATTGGAAGCTTCAGTGCTTTGATGAAGGCATTATAGATGATATGTGATCGGTTATGAATCTGATATGTAGACTATAGATAGTATAGTGAGCACTAATGACATATAATTTATATGTAATATTTACATATCATGCCCTCGAGGCTAATATTAATGAGAATTCTCTCATTTTGGCATTATTTCCAAATTCATTGATGATTTGTGGTTTGAACTTATATACACTCTATACATATATAATATAGATATATGTTGAAATGATGGTTTATAATCTTTACTTGTGGTTACTTGTTATGGCTAAGAGCCCTTATTATTGTTATACTAGGTTATGGATTAATAGTTGACTTAGTCAACATTATTTTATTATATTCTAGGTGGTTATGGCGAACCTAGTTATTTATGTGGGCCCATAACTCCCTCATAAGGGAAGGTGCCCCACCTTATGAGTTGTCTATAAATACACAACTCACGTCTCATTTGTAACATATCCATTTATTCCTTAATGATTGATTCCTTGGCCTACTGGCACCCACACCTTTTCTTCTCTTTATGTGTTTATGGTTTATGCTGATTTAGGATTTGCTGGCTGGTTCCTTTTGATCCTTCTTTATCTCTTTTAATCTCAACATGGTGTCACATTGAGTGTGAACCTCCTTTTTCTTATTCAACTGTTCTCTCTTCAAACTCGGTGTTTTCTATTAATTTAGTGCTGATTTCTCTCTCTAGTGCTACCTTAGGGCTGTTATCTTTTCTGTTTATTGTAGGTTTTAGGGTTTCCTCTTGGCTGTTCTTTTAGTGATCGAAATTTACAGTAGAAAATTGTGTCTAATCTACAGAATTTCGGAGATGTTTTTTGGTGATAATGTTCATTGGACAAGGGTGCCCCATGTAGCGTTGTTTTGGCCCCTTTTTATGCACTGGAGAAAGTTTGCACAGTTTTGAATGCCCAGCATTAGGGATTTCTCGCTAATTAATTTCAGACTTATTTTTTGCTGATCCAGAAGATATTCTCACTAGTTAGAAGCACCTACCGGTCGCTGTACTAGTTCTCCCTCCATACCATCCTTTTCAGGGGTTTTTTCGTCGATTTTTCGTTGATATTTC
>JASDQU010103679.1:41826-60111 GCA_032191745.1 Picea mariana
TTAGGCCATTAATAACCCACCCTCAGGATTTTGTGTGTGGTGGTCATCCAATAGTGGTGTCCTCCATAGTTGCCTTTGTGAAATTCTTGTATGGCCCACTTCACGTCATCTTCCAACAAACAACTCAACAATATTCCCATGGGGTCTTTCCAATAGAGTGTGTTGTCCAGGATGCATAACTTAACCGCTTTAAGCTTGATAAATCTATCCTTAGTTTTAATCATGCCTGGAGGGGCCTGAAGATTCTCCATCACATAGATGATTTCTGCGTACCATGGTGAATCAATGAACTGTTGAGGTGCCTGCGCAGTTTTTTCTTCTTGGGGTCATTCTAATAGATCGGTTATGAAATTCATTCCTACAGGGTTGCAGTCTGAATGCGCCATTAACTTTGCGAAACCCTGACCTTTGATCAGCTTTATCGGCTGGATTTCAATATTGTATTCTAACATGGTCGCTATCCACTTGCCTCTCCTTCCTTCCAGGTCAGGTTGAGTCAGGATATCCTTTACTGAACTGCTAGGTACACAAGCGATGACATGGGAGTGAAATATGTATGTCGTGAATTCTTTCAAGGATTTCACTAAGGTGTACACCTATTTTTCCATAATTTCATACCTTAGTGGAGCGTCGAGCAGTGTTCAGATGAAATAAGATATGGGTTTTTCAAAACCCTATTCATCTTTCTGTAGCAGCACGCCGACAATAGTGTGT
This sequence comes from Picea mariana, assembly GCA_032191745.1. NCBI lineage: Eukaryota > Viridiplantae > Streptophyta > Pinopsida > Pinales > Pinaceae > Picea > Picea mariana. The sequence continues at coordinate 42,541 of JASDQU010103679.1, forward strand.
TCTGAGGCAAATGAAAACATGAGGAAATCTTTCATAAAATCCAGGATGGCTAGTACAGGAGATTTAGTGAGTGCCACTTTGATATCTTCAAAATAATTCTTGGCCTCCGGGTTCCACTTGATCTCATTTCCCTTCCTGATCATGCAAGTAATATGTTTTATGATTCCCTCCAAGTTTGGGATGAATATCCTCAAGAAGTTTACCTTTCCCAAGAAGGATTGCACCTCATTTTTACTGCACAGGGTGCCAATCTCCAGGATCCCTTCAACCCTGTTGGGGTCTATCTTAATTCCTTCCATGGAAATGATGTGCCCTAACAACTTTCCTTCTTCTACCGCGAAGTGACACTTCTTTGGATTCAGTGATATGTCGAATTTTTTGCACTTCTAGAAAACTCTCTTCAGGTGATCGAGATGTTGTTTGTCAGAGGTAGAGTACATAGTGATGTCATCCAGATAAATCACAATGAATTTTTCCTTTTCATCAGCAAACACAATGTCCATGGCCCTCTGAAAAGTGGCTTTAGTGTTCATTAGGCCGAACAACATCTTGGCGTACATGAACATTCCCCATGGAGTTGTGAAAGTCATTTTCTCTCTGTTGTCTGGGTGGACCATGATCTGATTATATCCTGAGAATCCATCCAGCATAGACATCTTATTGGACCCCACCACTTTTTGCAGGATGTAGTCCATTTTAGGAAGGGGGTAGTGGTCCTTGAGAGACACTTTATTTAAATTTTGGAAGTCTACACACAGTCTTATCTCGCCGCTTTTCTTTCTTACAGGTACCAGATTAGCTACCCATTTTGATAACCTCAAAGAAACAATAATTTTAGCATCGAAAAGCTTCTTTACCTCTTTCTTGATCAGCGGTAACAACAGGGGATTTATCTGTCTCAGCTTATGTTTGAAAGGTTCCTGATCTTCCTTGAGAGGGATAACATGTTGGATCACTTTCGTGTCATACACTTTTAGGTCATCGTAGCTCCATGTGAAGACGTTCGAGAAATCTTTCATGATCTTTACGTAGTCTTTCTTGACCTCTAGACTGAGTGTCTAGGATAATTTTACCATCTTCGGGTTCTCCTCAGTCCTGATGTTGCTATGTTCCATATATTCTTTGTTTGCAGTGATATTAGGGTTCTTAGCCACATCATTTTCATCAAACAGCTTATCTAGTGACACCAACCCCTTTGGAATAATATTGTTTTTCAATTGTATTATGTCCCTTCCCATGATCTGGTTTTGGCAATGGTCGTCGTTACTACGCGCATCCACGCTTTCATATTCATTGCCACAACATTCCTCATCAATGTTTGTATTAGAAAACTTGTCACTCATAAGGAGGAATCTTTACACATGTTCATCATCATCAAACACTTTCCAGTGTTTGATATTATCAGGCACTATTGTCCTGTGTTTGACCTCGATTTCATATTTTTTGGGGGGAAAGATGGGGATCTTAAAAACTGAGGTCAAGGTGGCTAGTGCATTGACGATCTAATTTTTCTCTCTGGTGATAGTAGATAGGTCATACTCTAAGAATCCTTTGAGAAGTTCCAAAGCCAAATTCTTATACACTCTCAGCCTGGGGTGTTTAGTCTGATATACACCCTTTACCTGATTTATGATCAACTCAAAATATTCGTGCACTGATATCTTCTACGCGCCCAATTCTTTCATAACTTGTAAGCCCAAGATTAATGCTTCATACTCGACCATGTTTTTAGTGCATTCATATGTGAGCTTTTATGAGCATAGCTTTGTGCTTGCTTCAGGGGGGCTCACCCATACATTGGCCCCATCTCCTTCTCTGTTGACTACGTCATCAAAATTCATGTTCCACACCTTGTTTTCTGCATGGTATTTTGGGTCAGCGCATTCTATTGTTTCCCACGTGATCTTCTCGTCAGCTGTTATGATGGCAGTCGATTCTTCCTCTTCAAAACTTGGGTTATTGTAGAATATAGAAGAACCCACCTTAGTGTCGACGGCGTATATGGGATGATTGTGTGGCCGTGTCTTGTTGCTTACCATGTATTTCAGCCGCACTTCTCTGTACAAAATTTTTTCATGGACAATAGGTATAGTGGTGTACAACATATCCATATACAATGTGCCCTTCAACTTCACAGCCCATGACCTCGAGAGAAGCATGTCAAATTTTGGGGGTATGTCTGTGATGACCACATCCATGACCATGTTCTTAATGGGGATTTGAGCCAACAATACAACTAGGTCTTTGATAAGGCCTAAACACTTGAATTTCCTCAAATCAAAGGAGAAAAGGTCTTTGTATGTCTTGGTGACATCAAAACCTAGTTCATCCATGATCATCTTCAACATGAGGTTGTGTGATGTGCTAGAATACAACATGGTGTTATGCAGGGTCATGTCATGGATATTCAAACTAACATAGAAAGGAGGTTCATCTTTGGTATCGCTTGTCTCTTCAACGCGTGGACCAAAAAGGATGGAAGGGTGATCATCTTGAATATTTAGGGTATCAGGGGTCCGCCCCATTTTTAGTATTTTAATGATTTATTCCCGATACTCGCCTTTTCTAATAAGTTTATTAAATAGGATAGAGATTTTTATTTTGGCCATATAGTGTTCAAAATTGAAAGGGGGACAAGTTTTATCTACATCTTTTCCGCTTGCCTCTCTTCCTATCTCTGGAGATTTCTTGGGGACCTCCTCCTTCAAATTAGATTTATCTATTGTGTCCTTGGTTGCATTTTCTGACCTTGGTCGACCCGTGGAAGGGGTTTCCACCAAAGGCTTTCTTATGGGGTTCGTTTGTTGCGACTCGGTAGGAAGGTGTTTGCTCCAGAGGTTGTACTTCTTTTGGAACTTCATGATGGTGTTTTGATAACCTTTCCTGAATTCTTTCATCTCCCAAGATGGCGCATCATCTATTTCAAGTATCATATCATCATTAGCCTCTGGCATGAAGTCTTTGTTTTTTTCTCATATACCGATCATGCTTTCTCTTTGTAAAGAACACGCGCGAGTTTTGGTCATCACAACAATGCATCTGGTCGTCGAATGTTTGGTCAAAATCCTCGTCCACGTAGTCATTCTGGAAAGGAGGTCATGTTTGATGGTCACCTCGATCCCTTTGCTCTTTCTATTCTCTCTATCTAATATGAGGTATTTGACCCATTCAGAGGTTCTGATTCCTTGGAGGTGGGTCGTTCTGTTCTCAGAAAACAAGTTTGTTTCCCATGCACATTTTCTCCATCAACTTCTCAATGTTCTTCATCATCATGTCAAATTTATCGTCTGAGGACAGTGACGTCGATGGCTATGCATCTCCCTGGGATCTCTTGTCCCCTCGATTGAACCTTTGTTTTATTTTTCTTAACGCCATCATGTTTACTTTGACTTTGAAAAAATTACTCATTATAGCATCTATATTCATTAATATTTTTATCTTAACAATGGGGCGAGATCATTTTCGAAGGACTCAGCATACTGCAATTGCACAACACCAGGGGGCAGCTTGAATTCTATAGGGATCGAGTTGTACACTTTCAAAAAATAGGCTGAGAATTATTTCACTGTCTCTTCCGGTGCTTTCTTCATGTTATTGTATTGCGTCAGCAGCTAAAAAGTTTTTTTCTTGTCCCCCCATTTATCTAGGAACGATGTCTCGAATGCAGTGAAGTCCCGAATGCTCTCGGATGGGAGAGATTTGAACCATTTTCTTACATCTCCTGAAAGGCTTTGTGCAAACAACCTCATTTTTTCACCTGTGTAGTCCACCTCCTCCAGGTCAATGAAATCATTAAACCAATCCAGGTGCCTCTGAGCAGAAACATTTCCCTCAGCATCGTAGACCCTAATCCTCTGGCTATAATTTTGAGGCAAGTCAAGCAATTGGGCAGGCAGGATGAGGGGAGTGAATCTGGCGGCCATAGTCCTAGAAGGATTCATATTCTGAGGGATATTACTTGATACTAGGGCTCAGAATGTTTTTGGGTAAAAAATAGTCTCGTCCAAACTGGTTTCTGACTTCGACCTGAATAGAGTTTGCTCGAAGAATGTGTCAAACTCAAGGTCATCAATGCTCTGCACGTCGTATTTGAGCAAGGACAGGATTTTTTCCAGGTAATAGAATGGGTCCAACGCTTTCTCTCCAGCCTTGCATAGAATCTTCTCAGGGTCATACATAGGCTCTGAGAGGTTTGGGTCAAGATTCTCTATGGTGTAAATCATCTTTAGAGCCATGTTTCTTAAACTGTGCTACTTGGAGCTACTTATCTATTTGGACTGGAGTCTCCAGTGTAAGATTTTTTAGATAGTATGGATGTTTGTCTCTCGGTTACCCTCAGGGTTCAAAATGAAACATTTTTCATTCTCCCAGGGAAAATTTGTTCAACTTCACCCCCGACAACAGCGCCGGAATGTTATCACTCCATAAATATGTTCGGCTGATAAAAAAATGACGAAGGTAACTTTTTCAACCAACTTTGAGACTCGAAACTAGCCTTTCGGATCTAGAGAGGGCTCTCTCGAAAATGGCATGGTCTCTGTGCAGGATATGACTTCGAAAACAATGGCTATATTTAACACCTATGATATAATGGGTTCTGGTTATATTGGCACAAGAAAGTAAGACTTGGGCTATGGGGTCAGTCTGAGGAAAAGACGGGACAAATGACTCAGTGACTGAACTCAAGAGGATAAGGCTAGGCGAGCAACAACCTTTGGTGTAAAACTGTAATGTGTGGCGGGAGAAAATACAGGAAGTAACTTGGAGCATCGTTGCTAGCAAATTTAGAGTTATCTTTAGAAGAAAACGTTTTGTCTAAGTGGCACGAACAAGGGGCGTTGTATAGCAAATCCGCAAGTTCAAAAATTCGTTCTGAAATAGACAGAAAATGATATGAATAAAAGATGATAGGAATCACATACGTAAATAGAGAAAATAAAATACATCCAACTACTACAACTAGAATCTTTTCGTCAAGTTACAGGACCTTTGCATTAAATTCCAGTCAAAACTCATATTACATAGAATAGTTATTGTCTACTAAATTTGCCAACCAACCTGTCTTACATCGAAAAGATGAAATATATAAATGAGGGCATCGTTTGGGCTACCCTGCCTCCTAACTGCTAACCCTAAACTAGGATAACTGAGCATCATGCACCAGAGACTCTTCACATGGTGCTTTCCAAAAATAGACAATAATCATGTCTATTCACTCGAGACCGTTTGTAGGTTTGCCATGGGAATCTGATCATTGATCAAGCTTTGATACGGAGAAGGATGTGTTGTTCTATCCCTTTGATCAGGTGTCCCAGCGAACAAGTGTCTGTCAGGAGCTTGTTGTCTGCTATAACGACTCTGATTTTTGTTATGCGCTCATTTGTTGGAGGAGAGTGCGCAGGCAAGCAGTTGTTTGATTGTCATGGTCGTTATAAAAAAGGTATAGTACTTTGAGGAAACATGTCCTTCAAAACTACCAAGATTTGTCTTATGTTTTTCGAATGTAGAATGAACACCTGCTAAACTTGCTTTTCCTGTGCACTAGTGAGAGCCATGCTGGCTTCCTTCTCGGTCACTTCTCCTTTTCTGGGATGCTCTGTATGCCTTTTTTCCGCGAGTATTTGTGCTTCTCGCAGTTGTACAATGGTGTCCTGCACCTCTCTGAGCTGCCTTTTCAACTATGCCACATTCCCCTCACGACCCTGTGCTGTTGACAATTCCATAGTCTTTGTCGCTAGCTACCACCTCAATTCCATTTTTTTCTGATAGAGTTCAGCGATAGCCAGCTTTGCCTACTTTAGTTGTTGAGATGGCTCTTGATCATTCGTGCCTATGATATCTTCTCTCTTTGTTCTACTCATTTTTTTGTAGCTCGATCCTCCAGTAGGTTCTAGCCATATGGTGCACATGAGTAGTTCTTCAGCTACCGATATGGCCCGCGACTCTCCTAAAACTCGCACTTCCATGGTCTCCTTGTGCTTCCTCAACATACCCCTTCTCCGAGGCATTTTCTGTTGGGGAGAGGGGGCTCCTATTGTCTTCCCTTCCTGTTCAAATCCCTCTGCTTCAGATTCTATGAGATCTGATCTAGTCTTCTCTGTAGGTACAAGAATAACTCTTTTCATGTCTTTGGGGATGTCTGCCACAAGTGAGAAAGACTCCTAGTCTTTTTAGGGCTCAGACCTTGCAGTTCTTCTTCTCCACATGCCTTTCCTTGCGCTCTGAGAGGTCACCATGGCATGAAAAATGTGTATTTTTCATGCAGTATATCCAGCAAATGCACAGGGGGAGAACTTTGAACAAACTGAACTGGCAAGGGTAATTTCAAAAGGAGTTTGGGCCTAGTTCTGCGACTAGAGAGACTGTCGAACGTATGATATTTATAATGAGTTTGACAAGATAAGAAACCATGCTGAAGGAAAGTGAATTTATAGCGACGAGATGTTCCAAGTCAAGTTGCAAGTTTTCCATGGAAAATCCCTACGTGTAGGATACATGTGATAAGGTTTGTTGGGCATGCATGATACGAACGTCATGATTTTTCATTCCCCCAGCTTTCATGATGAACTAATAATAACTTTTGTACTTGATAATGTGATTTCCATTAACCAATTGACTCGACCTAGGCACGTAGAGACTGGTTTCTCAATGGGACTCAACTCTCTTGGAAAATACATACTCGTACCACTTATGTGAGTTTCAACTCTGACATCCCTTCCCGTTTTCAAGGGCCAAACAACCACTTTCTGACTTCGACCTCACAGTGTTGCGCACCTGAATTCACATGTTTGGACACATGGGTCGCAACGTGACTCAAAAACGACTCTTAAATGGAAAGAAAAATGGTGGCTCTAACATGCCCTATAGTGGGTCAGCCCGTGTACATACGCACCATGTCTAGTAAACATCTTGCGTACATATGCAGGCTATTGAAACAATAGTAGCTTCCCTGGTTCAAGGAACTGTTTTTGAAGAAGAGGCATCCATCCTCTTTCCTGTTTGAGTTTTTTACTTCTCAATGTTTCTTAATAGAGTCCAGTGTCTTCTTCCTATCAATAATGCCAACATTGTCTCTTCGTGTCTCATCAATCCTTTGTTTATTCGTAAGAAGATCAGCCTTCTGCCTGCCAATCATTGTTGTATGATCGTAAGTACAACAATGTATAGCATCACAAATTCCAATAGCAGAATGAGGACCATTCATGATATTGAAATCGATACCCTTCCAATCCTCCTCGAGAATATGTCAGTTTGCTTGTCTTTTTAAAGATTTCTTGTGTTTACTTCGAAAAGGGTTTTAGGCGAGTCTTTGAGTTTTTTATTAGCATGTTTGGTGTCTTTAGTTACTCCCTGCCATCCACAGTGGGCCAGAGGTCTGTTTCAGTCTTGTCTTGTATTTTTCTTTTTCCCCTTTTGTTTGCTTTAAAGAAAAGAAGAAAAAGATTTATTTTGAGTTTTTCTTGTTTGAAGCATTTTCAAATAAAAAAAAAAAAAATTTCTTTCTTAGTTTGGTAAAGTAGTTAGGGTTAGTTGTTTTACTTGAAAGGAAAAAGAGTTCAATTTTTAATTTCTTTACTGATTTCTTAGAACTTAAGTAGCTAGTAATCAAGCGAAATTTTGTTTTAAGTCTTCTTGTTAAAGATCTTGAAAAGAGTTAGTTATGAAAAAGTTGGTTTAAAGAGTCAGTTGCAAATATTTATTGTTAACTAGAAGTAATTTTTCTTTCAGTTTCATTTATTCCTCCTCTTTTCGTCTATCATACACATCACTAGTTTCACTACCATATCCTTTGAGTTAAAACAATCCATTTAAAATGAATGCTAATTAAAATTAACTAGACTTTTATGTTTGTAGGGTCAATCAATTAGTTTAAGGTAGAGCCTTGAATTAGGTTGGAGAGGAAACTCTTCAAGGCTTATAAACAAACATTGGAGTCAGAGCTAGTGAGTATAAAATTCTAGTGACGTGGAATTTATCCGGGAACCCCCCTCTAACACAAGGGATAAACATGAGATCGCATGAGGAAAGGTAGTGGAGATAACCCTCCAAAGCCAGATCAAATGTAGGGGGGAACGCATATTGAGGATATGTCATGGGATACTATCATTTTCATTTGCCTACGGAGCTTTGTGGACCTCGAATCCATTCGAAATGCTCAATTGTCTTTCGGACCACTTGCTTTCAATACCCTCGATAGGTTTCAGACTTTTTATCCTACTCATTTTGGTCCACCCGACTGTCGATTGTACCCTCCTGGTGACTAATCACGATCTGGGAACCTAGTTTCCTTTATTCTAGGGACTTACACAAGTGACTGCGAGAGTATACCATGGTACCTAGGCCATACGTTAGGTCACACTTTGTAGAGTGTACCCAGAGGGTGCTTCTGTGTTCGAATTTCACTTGCACCAATAAGTTTCTCTAGTGTTGGTTGACGTAATTGTTCTTCCAACTACATAGTGGTTTGCTTGGTTTATCTTATAGTAACTTTTCTAGTGTGTTCTTGGTTTTAAACGTTAGTTAAAGCCTTACTGTGTCATTGATCTTTTCACAAAGTGGAATATCAAGAGATCTATTGGTTGTGAAGGCTTCAAGGCCTACCTTCATTTGCATTAGATCCACCACTGCCACCATTATGGTGAAGACTTGACTAGCAAGGGTCATACGAAGTGATCAGGCCATAGGAAACTGTGCCCAAGCCTACTCCGAGAGGAGATTACTCGAATCCGAAGAAATGTATTGTTACTAACCTTGGAGCGGAAGCTCTCAGGTTGTTTAACCCTCTGATCACTGACTTGTCGATGCCAATCTTGGTACAAGTTGTCCCTCCAAGGGTAACACCTTACGAGCGTCAGATAGTCTTGCAAGAAGCTATGGAATAAAATGTTTCTACTTCATTAGGGAATCCTCACACTCCCCCAACAGTTGCCACCACAGGGGGCACTCCGCCTCCTAATCCACCTTCATCGGTCCAGACCACAGTGGTCTCTACCCCCTCTACCTCAGGCAGTGGTCTGATACCATCAGTGGCGGTGACCACTGCTCCGTTCATGCAGAGTGAGATAGGCCCTCTCTTTTCATATGGGATTCTTGGCTTTGATATGAACTATGTCCTTACCTACTCCACCCTAGATACCATGGGTCTAGGGGCAGGGAGCTCAAATTATCCCTTGCAAGGGTCCATGGGGGGCACCTTAGCCTCCTATAACTCTATCCCTTACAGTGGGGCTCATATACCTCCTTTGTCCCCCTCACTCAGCGGTGCTTTCTAGCCACCTGTCGGGCCAAACATGAACTACAACTTGTTTGAAGCAGGCAATATAGTAACTTCTTCCTACACCATGTCAATGGGTTCAATGTCGTTCTCTTTATTCGGCACATTTGGTAATAACACTTTTTCATCAGCTGCCGACTCGGCCGAGGGCAACCCTAGTTTTGGACAACATAATCATGTGCAAGGTACTATTCCTACCCAAGGGGGAAAGTACAAGAGTTTTCTCCTCACAAGGACTTTGTAATCCTTGGCAGGGATCAGTTCCCTTGTTAGGGATGTCGACCGGAGGTAACCCCTTCCATGTTCAATGGAACCCCAGGCAAGGCTCAGTACCTATGCCCGTCAGATCGGCAGGGGAAACCCTTTCGAGAATCTTTGGAACACAACGCAGGGAGAAATCCCCACCCAAACCTCGACATCCAATTACAGGAATTAGTCGATGATTCCCCAGCAAATGTAGTTTCTGTACGCTAGTCAAGGCCATGGTGCTTACTAGAACCTTGGCCAGTAGCCCAAATTTTCCTGGAAACCTAGTGCCAATCAAACTCCAGACTCTCTTTTTCATGTACATACAACCCGGCCCAAACTACCGGTTTTGGCAATGTTACACTTGCCAGACTTGTCTAGTATGCTTAACGACCCAATTTTTCATGATCCGCGTTGGCCCCTAATGCTGACTAAGTTTCCCTCGAATATCCCAAAATTCGAAGGCAAGCCTGGCGAAGACCCAGGTGATCACGTAACAAATTTCCACCTATGGTGCTTGTCAAAATTGCTGCAAGACAACTATGTACAGTTGTTCATGTTTCAACACACTCTTATCGGGGGTGTCATGAAATGGTACATCAAGCTAGACCGCTTAACATATTCTTACTTTAGTGATGGTTTTCCTAAACCATTTCCAACTACCCATGAGATATGATGTCGGCACCGAATTGTTGGCCAACTTTGACCTAAGGTCGATCATATCTCGGATCACATCCAAGAATGGTAGCGTCAGAAGAGCTTGATCAAGGTATAGGTCCCACTGGCTTTCCTGTTGGAGTGGTTCCTAAAGTCTTTGGTACCTCAGTTATCCAAGGAAGTTGCAACTTCAGGAGTGTTTTCAGAGGAGGAGGTGATAATGAGAGCACAACAGCTCGAACTAATATACTCTCAGTCTGTCTTACTCTATGATATTTTTCCAGATGTGCCAAGGTACATCCTTGACAAGGCCAGAAAAAAGTTTGGACCACATGTCAATGGTATAGTTGGTTCAGCACAAAGAAAATTCCACTGATCATCTCTCAAATCAATTACAACAATTGGCGATACAGCAGACACCAGCAAGCCAGACCTCCAGTTCGGTTGTTCCCCCTACCCAAATGTTAGACATACACAGTGTGCATTCGACGAACATGAAGGAAAGAAAAAACAGTAAAACAAGAAGGGTAAAGGGGATAAGAAACCCAAAAACAATGTTGGAGGAGGCAACACAAAGAAGATAAAGTTGAAGTATCTATGTAACCTTTGCACAGAGGACCATCTGACTCACTTGTTCCCTCGACTTGCAAAGGCCCAAAATTTATTGGCACAACAGCAGCCTGATGTGCTAACGAACCCATTTCCACATGGGAAAAATATGACTCAAGCCTCTTTGAGAACGAATGGGGGCAGTCAGGGACCCCTTCTATCTTCTAGTAATCCCCCAGCCATGAATGTTTATATGATGAAAGGTGATTCTTATATAGAAACTGGGTCACATGATTATGGGATGTCAGAATATGTTGAAAAGGGTAAAGAGGCCACAAACCCACCTATTCCTCTCCAGATTGAAAGGACAATGGGAGAAACAATGACATGCATCCCGAAAGGGGTGTTCAAGAAATCTTCTCATAATCCAAATGAGAGGGTCGCCCAGAACTACTTTGTGGTGGAGGATTTGTCACAAACCCCTTGTGTGATGTCCTCTTTGGAGGTCCTCCAGAGCTACCCTTCGTAGAGAAAGGATTTTTTATCCACTTTGGGGTCTACATAGACTTGTAATATGGGAATGATCATTCTCAATATGACCAACTTGAAACCTCGTCTCCCTTACCACATTTCATTTCAGATTGTAGTGGTTTACCCCACAAAATATTTTACCCAGAATATTTTCCGTACGGTGGTTGATGAGGGTGCCTCGACCTACCTGATTTCGTTGGCATGTTGGAAGGCCATTGGCCAACCTGTTTTTTCTTCGTCACCTACCTTGCTTACTTCTTTCGACGGTCATTCTTTCAGAACACATGGAATCATCCCTTCTTTCCCCATGCAGTTAGTAGGGAAGACCGTGTGCGTCAAAGTTGAAGTGGTCGATGTGCCTCTCAACCACAACCTTATGTTAGGAAGGAGTTGGACCTATGTAATGCATGGAGTGGTTTCCACAGTTTTTTGGGTCCTATTCTTTCCACATGAGGGTCGAATCGTAACCATTGACCAATTGTCCTTCTCCAAGCCTGACCCTTCATTGGGGGCATCCATGGTCCCGATGATTGATAAAACTCAGCTTGGCATCGTCAACGCGGGGGTTGGTTTTTTCCCACCATTGATGGGTACGTTCGATTACATGTCTCCTTCTGGTGATGTCAATCTTATATCGATTGTCCCCAACCAACCAAGGGCTGAAATTTTTCAAGTATTGTTGTTTCAAACGACTTACTTTCACGATCCATGGACACTTCCTTCCCCATTAGCTATGATGTAAGGGAAAGGGAATCATAGCATGGTCATGCCATTTTCCATGCCATAATTTGCGTATAGTATTGTCCAACAAGATTCTATTGACCCCGATCCAACTCCCACACAGGAGTTAGATCCAGTTCTCGATCATATTTGGGCTCAAGGTTCCCTCACCACTATAGATTCTTAGACTTGGTATTGCCCTCTGATGAGGCAATTACAAAGGCATTGGTTAGTTTGGACATACCTTGGGATGATCTCCATCACATATCTTATTTTCTCCCAAAGTTAAGAAGAATAGAGGCAGGTGGATTCATGTTGACTATGACTGGAGACAGGTCTTGTCATGTTAATCCTCTGGCTACAACATAGTTTATGTCGAGGCTAATATGGAAACCATAGATGAACCAATACCTATAGATATCTCCAGAACCCCTGACATCGTGGAGAATTTTTTCATCGAAGCAGACTGCTCCCTCGAGGAGATTCAAATCTATACAAACTTATTTAAAGAATTTTGCGACGTTTTTTTCTGGTCTTACGAGGAAATTCAGGCATTGATCCAAGAATCGTCAAACATGAGATAGCGACTTATCCTGACGCCAATTCAGTCCAACAGAATATTTGTCTCGTGAATCCTCAAAAAGTAGTAGCTATTAAGGATGAAGTACAGGAACTTCTTAAAGTCGGTTTCATCTACCCCGTATAGTTCACGCAATGGGTGTCAAATCCCATTTTGATTAACAAAAAATAGGGTACGATTCATGTGTGCATGGAATTTAGTGACTTGAATAAGGCCTGTCCAAAGGATAATTTCCCCACCACATTCATTGACTATATTGTTGATGAATGGGTAGGTTGTGAGGTATTTTCATTCATGGATGGATTTTTGGGATACAACCAAATTCAGATTAAACCTGAAGACCAACATAAAACATCTTTTATCTGTCCGTGGGGCACATTTTCTTATCGTAAGATGCCTTTTGGACAAAATAATGTTGGAGCCACTTTTCAATGTGCCATGTCTTTTTCTTTCCACGACCTGAGACATACAGTCAAGGCTTATCTTGATGATCTAGCATCACTCTCTCGCAAGAGATCAGATCATCCCACACACCTTCGACTAATCTTCGAACGATGTCACTACTATCGGATTCCCTTGCATCCTAAAAATGTTTCGTTTATGGGTAACGTCGGGTCTTCATTTAGGTTTCATAGTATTGACAAAAAAGATCATGGTCGATCCTCTTAAGGTTGAGGCAATAGTTCAGTTGCCTCCCCCATGCACAGTTCCTCAGCTTCAAATCTTATAGGGGAAAGAGAACTTTCTTCAGCGTTTTATCACAAACTATGTCAAGATCACTAAAGGGTTCATGCGTTTATTGAAGAAGGGAGTCCCTTTCTATTGGGACAAAGTCACTCAGTGCTCGGTCAAGCATTGGAACGCACCCTCACATATGCCCCTCTGCTCCAGCCTCCCAATTATAATAAATATTTATTATTGTACTTGGTCATTGTAGATTCGACCATCGGTATGGTCTTGGTTCAAGAGGATGATCTACTCGAGGAGCATGTGATTTATTACCTGATTCGAGGCCTGGTTGGACCAAAACTCAACTACTACCATGTTGAGAAACTTGTGTTGGCAGCAGTGCATGTTGTCTAGCAGTTTCGTCATTATATCTCGCTTCACAAGACCACCGTCAATGCGGTTGTGAATCCATTTCAATATGTGTTGACACGATGCATCATTGGCAGAAATATCAGTAGATGGATTTTTATCCTCTAGGAATTTGACTTGAATTTTGTTTCCGTGAAATCCAAAAAGTCACTAGTCTTTGCGGAACTTATTTCGAAACTTCCAATTGAATAAGGTGATGTTACGCCCGAGGAATCACCTATTAAAGGAGATATTTTTATGATCGCATCTTTGGACCCCTGGTATGGAGATATACTAGTCTATCTCCAAACATTGAAGTGCCCCACTTCTACTTCTTGTGATAAGCATCGACGAATTCTCTATTAGGCACAAAACTATCTCATACTCAATGACACTTTGTATCGTCGAGGTGTATATTGTATTCTTCGTCGATGCCTTATACACGAAGAAGAAGAAATCGTTCTTAACGACTTCCACACTGCAGCATGTGATGGTAATTTTTCTGGGTTGGCAACATCCCAAAATATTCTATGAGTCAGTTACTTTTGGCCTACATTAATCAAGGATTGTGTTGAGTCAGTCAAGAAGTGCCACCTGTTTTATATCTTCTCTCGGAAGATGAGGGCACATACTGCTCCCATGTTTCTCGTCATTGTCGTTGGTCCTTCACCAAGTAGGGGATTGATTTTAATACATGCCACCTGGCTTCAGCCAGGGGGCACCTTTATATCATCGTAGAGGTAGACTACTTCACAAAGTGGGTCAAGGATATGCCAATGTTTAACAATGATGGTGAAACAATAACTCTCTTTGTTTTTAACCAGATAGTAGCAAGGTTTGGCATCCCAAAGGATATTGTCACTCACCATGGTAGTCACTTCCAAAACAAAATTATTTCTAAGTTAACATAAAATATTGGGTTGAGGCAAGAGAATTCATCACCCTAATACCCACAAGAAAATGCTCAGGTGGAAGTTGTGAATAAGTCCCTCAAGACTATTCTACAGCGAACAATCAATTATTCCAAGTCAAATTGGAATTTGATGTTGTACTCGTTGTTATGGGCCTACCGAACGTCTGTAAATACTGCCACCGGTTTCTCACCTTTTCAACTCATTTACGGGTTGGAAGAAGTCTTTCCTATAGAGTGCTAGATCCCATCTCTAAAGTTGGTAGTAGAGTTATTTCCAGACACTTCACTGCTTGAGGAACTCCTATTATATCTCGAGCAGCTCGATGATAAATGTCGTGATGCAGCCTTGTCCAACGAGGCTCACAAGAAACAATTCAAGTGTCAATATGATTAATCTGTTCGTTCTCAGATTTTCTTTGAATCTGACCTTGTCCTGGTCTATGACTAAGATAAGGATCCCATGGGGACAAGCAAGTTCAAACCCCTGTGGTTCGAACCTTTCATTGTGAAAGAGGTATTAAATAAGGGCACTTATCATCTAGTTGACTTTGAGGGAAATGCTTTGGTGGAGCCTAGAAATGGGCTATACCTCAAGAATTATTACTCGTAGGTTGGTCACCTGGTGACTTATTGTACATATGTATAGTTCTTAAAAAGTTGTTTTTGTCTTATTTTTTTATGGACGTGTCGTTATTTATGTCATGTTTTTCACTGTGGAAAATGTCAAGTGAATCGGAGTTGTTTTTTGGGTTCGCGGATGACGCTAGCCGACACACTCAGAGACTTGCTTCCGCAACTTGGGTGATTTTCATGCCTCAAGGCCAGTTGTTATCTTCTAGAGGTATCTGTCTAGGTGATTCCACAAACAATGTCATCGAGTGCAACGCAGTGATAGAGTTTCTTCATGAGGCTTTGTCGTATGGTATCTCTCACCTCTGGGTCTACTTAGATGCTCAGTTGGTTGTGTCCCACTTAAATGGGGTTTATCGTGTTTATGATCCTAATTTACACCGATGTTTTCTTAGGGTATGTATCTTAGAACGTTGCTTTGATTACATTATGTATATCCATTTTCCTAGAAGATTAAATCAACTAATAGATACTCTAGCTAATAAAGTATTAGATTGGCATGTTGCACACACATAAGAAGAAGCACACACATACACATGTATATAAATTTGTAAAACATGTGATCCCTAAAACATATAAAAAGATGTAAATATATATATATATAATAGTACATAGGTGGGTGCAAACGCCTCAAAAATAAGAATCCGGTATACATCACAAGGCTTATGCCCTAAAAAATATACAAAAAAGAGTTCCCTCGGCACATAATAAGTCCATCTTATCTAAGCTCAAGGCCTATTGGCCCTACTATAGTGAACAATGGCATTTTCCAAATGCCATAAGAGTTGGACCCAAGTCCATGGCACCCCAACTACATGAGGTTGCATCGATGGCGGGAGATCCTTGATCTCGGCCATGGGAACTGCACGAGTGAGCGTAGTGAGGTTCTAGTCCACCTGCCTCAAAACTCTCTCAACCTCTCCTGCTGGAGGTCCCCCTGCGGTTGTTGGTCTGACGGTTGTTGCTGGTACTGCCTTTGGTCAAGTACGTCACCTAGTCCTCAAGAAGTCTATCAAGTGCACTAGTCCCACATCTATACAAATATATACATAGTTGTCAAATACTCTGATGCATATAAAAAATGATATACAGAAAAGAAACTAAAAATTAAATAACTTTAAAATACACGTACCTATCTCTTCTCGCTCCTCTCTAGGAGGTACGTGTTAGAATATGAATGAGTGTGCTTGTTTTACCATTGACAATATCTCTATTGTCACCCAACCATAGGCCGAAGCCACCCTCCAAGCACCTTAACCTTGACAGAGAATCACTCGGGAAGTAAACCCTAGGCTAGATAGCCAAACAAAGGGTAGCACACCTTTCCCCAAGGATAGCGCACCAACAAAAGCTGATCAGATAGTCCAAACCCTAGACAAGAGATATTCCAATCCAAAACGTAACTGCTAGCTACAACAGCTACACCGGCAGCTCTCCTCCAAACCTGTGCACAAAACTGGGCACTCCAGTGCACACAAGTGTTGCTCTGCAATTCTGAGACTACCTACCAGAATGAAGACTGGCCTCCTATATTTATAGTAATTATGGCTAACTTCCTGGACTGACTTCTCATTCTGGGTATCTATCTTTTCAGTATATTATTATTTCTTCTAGCCAAATTCTTCTCTTGGAGGCTAATAACTTAATATAAATTATCTTCTTGAGATGACAAGTCTTCTAGGGTTATTAGCCAACTCATTAGGGTTTCTTCTTGCTTCCTAGAGTATTCTATTCTCATTGGGTTTACATGTGGAGGTAAATACCTTCCATAGATACCATAATATCAACACTCCCTCCTAGCTAGGGAGGTATTACAGGTAATGGTATTGAGCACAAAACATACCATTCACCAAGTAGCATCAACATAGTCATCTAGACTATCTCATGACTAGATCATGAGCATCGTCATCACCATCGATGTCATTAGCTACATCATCTCTCGAAACCATACTCCATCTGAGTAATCATACATGATGTTGGATAAGTTACTCACACCACAGAGTGATACAAGAGCCATTCTTCTCATCTAGACATATGTCCTAGAAGAGTAGATTTTCTTAACCATTTTTTGTTTGGGAAATATTTGTCCTTTAATCATGTATCTGGCTAATAATCATTTACCAAACTGCTGATAGTCTTCAAGGTAATTGGAACAAAATATAACACAACTGTGTCTATCCATAGTAGTACATAACTAAAATCTAGTGGTACACTACCACACCAAGTAGCAAACAAGTACTTGATCAGTAACGTATAGTCACGAACAATGGAACGCATCCACCACAGTAGTATACATCTATTGTCATGTAGTCTTCATAACAATCATCTGATATCAACCTGCATAGAAACAATGTTGTGATATAAATTGAATCATCTAGGCCAATCTTTCACTCA
>JASDQU010103679.1:101137-136289 GCA_032191745.1 Picea mariana
TTTATTCAATTTCTCTGGAGAACATTCTTTACATTCATCTGATGTAGAACTCCAGCCCATGGATATTGCAGATGATATAATGACTCATGTAGAGGCATGTCTGATTTACTGGAACAAGTAATCATCATAGTCTTCTCCCTCCATATGGGAGAACCCCTAGTTTTGGATCTTGCAATGCTTGCATATATAGATTGTTCTTCATCACAACTTTCAGTTGATTACTTTTAGTGAGTTCATATCAGGTTGGTAATCTTGTGATTCTTAATACAATGACTGGTTGTTCTAGATTCTCTTTCTTTCTTGGAATCTTCATGTTATTCTTGATGTGTTTCTTTAGTTATCGGTTCCATGGAGTTTCTTATAGATTCCATGCCCTAAAGATTCCATTTATTTATTTCATCATAGGATCACGGATTTGGATGGACAACCAGGGATACTTTAAGGCTTCTCTTCGAAGAATACTTCTTCTAAGGTTGAACTGGACACTACTGTCTTTCATGGCTGCTACCATGGATATAATTTCATCATCTTCAATGGATCATATGATTAGCTCCCTCCTAATCCTTGCTTCATGTATGAGTTCATAGAATTTTTTCCCTCCATCTAACAGAGTCCATGCTTCTGTCTACATCCTTGTTGTCTTCTACAATATACAATTGGCTCTCTTTGTCTAACAGAGTCCACGCTTCTGTCTTGTTGTCTTCTAAAAAACATCATAAGTCTTTCTCTAATTTCCTCTTGATTGTTGATTTCTTTCTGTCTTTTCTTCTTCTAAGTCTCTTCATGATTGATTCATCTTATCTTGAAATAGCTTTCACATTATTTGTTTGATGTATTTCATCCTTTCGTGTGTATTATCTAATGATATCAATCCTTATCTTCTTGTTCTTCCATAGGTTCAGTTCTTCTTGGAACACATTATCTTCCAAGAGATATATATATAAGATATTTACAGAGACAATGCAAACAAGATATGTACAAGAAATAAGAAGAGTATTGTTACCTTTGGAAGAAGTCTCTTTCATCCTGCTTAGTCTTCTTTGTAGGTTCCTTTTCTTTGGCAATCGATGCTTCATGTTTTCTCCTTCATTTTCTTTAGCTCGGGACAATGATTCTTGTAGTGACCATACTTTCAACAGTTGAAGCATTGTATTTCTGAAATATCTTTCTCTTGATTTGTCTTCCTCTTTGAACCAAACTTCCTTTTGTTCATGAAGTTCTTGAATCTTGTTGTGAAGGCTTGATGATCGTACTTATTTTGGGGTTTCTCTTTTGCACTAATCCTTGATTCTTCTTGAGCACATCAAGTCCAAAGTTATTCAAATGTTGGATACTCCTTTCTTGTGTTCATGCTTGCGGCAAATGCATCCCACGTCTTGGGAACACCAATGAGTACTATGTTTATCAATTCCTTCTCTAAGATCGTCTCTTCAATAGCTTGTAGTTGATATCTTAACTAAGAGATTCTCACAAAATATGATGTTATGTTGTCCTCATCATTCATCTTCATGTCACGGAGCTCATTCTTCAGACTCATAACTTGTCCAATGTTTCAGACTAAGAAGAGATTTGTTAGGGCATCATACATCTTCTTCGATGAGTCAAGATGGGAGATGTAGGGTATAAAGTGGTTTTTTATAGATTTCACTATGATACTCGTAGCATTGATGTCATCATCTTTGAAATTATCCATAACTGCAACATTATGTGGTTCCTTCTCTTTTCCTTATTCAAACACGAGTTTCACAATCTTTGCTTTCATGATATTCAGCACTTTATTCTTGGCAAGGATGAGGTTGATCCTTGTCTTCCACACTCTGAAGTTAGAAGCTCCATATAACTTGTTCTCTAACTTCATAGAGTAAGTCATGGCTTCTTTGACTTGGTCAACCCTAGATTTGACCAGAAACTCAAACTTGACGTCTTGGCTTGCTGAGAGTATCAAGAGATGCGCTAGGCTAAGGCGCACTGATTTGTTTCTGCAACTACACTTAAGGTGCCTCAATGAGAGGATTAGGGTTTCTGCAACTGCACTTGCTAGTAACCCTAGCGGCAGTGCTATGGTGACTGCTCCTACTAGAAACCCTAGAGACAGTTCTTCAACGAGCTCAATATCCTTACGTCTATGTTTCCTTCCAGTGGTTAGACTGGATGAAGGAGGTGTGGGCCCATAATTTGTTAGAATATGAATGAATGTGCTCATTTTACCATTGAAAATATCTCTATTGTCACCCAACCATAGGCCGAAGCCACCCTCCGAGCACCTTAACCTTGACAGAAAATCACTATGGAAGAAAACCCTAGGCTAGATATCAAAACAAAGGGTAGCGCACCTTTCCCCAAGAATAGTGCACCAATAAGAGCTGATAAGATAGTCCAAACCCTAGCCAAGAGATACTCCAAGCCAAAACATAACTGCTAGCTGCAACAGCTGCACTGGAAACTCTCCTCCAAACCTGTGCACAAAACTAGGTGCTGCAGTGTGCACAAGTGTTGCTCTGCAATTTTGAGACTGCCTACCAAAATGAAGATTGGCCTCCTATATTTATAGCAATTCTGGATAACTGCCTGGGCTGACTTCTCATTCTAGGTATCTGTCTGTTCAATATATTAGTATTTCTTCTTGTTGAATTCTTCTCTTGGAGGCTAATAACCTAATATAAATTATCTTCTTGAGCCGACAAGTCTTCTAGGGTTATTAGCCAATGCATTAGGGTTTCTTCTTGCTTCTTAGAGTATTCTATTCTCATCAGGTTTACACATGGAGGTAAATACCTCCTATAGATACCATAATATCAATAGTATGGGAATGTTTGGATCCCTGGAAAATTTGATTCTACCGTAGGGGTAGTCCTCTATCACTGGAATATGTCATGCCCACCAGTCGAAGAACTTGTCATCAAAGGCCTCTATGGTCCTTCCTCCCCTTTTTGATAGCAGCAATGTTTCCCATCTACATACCGATGGGAAGGTGGCCACATGCCCCCATACCGTCTTTCTCAGACTCAAACTGGGTACCCTCTCAAAGACGAACAAGCACAAAATGGTATCAAACCTGAAGTTCTTGTTGCTACGCTCTCGGCACTCTGTGAGTTGCCTCTTCATGTAGTCAAGCATGGTCGCACTCCAGTAAAATATTCTTGCATTTAGGCACTGTATTGCATAATACATGTGCACCTGAGAAGACTGGTCTAGGGTCGCGGATCCAGTGATCCGCCCAATAAGAAAAACAACCACCTTCAGTGACAAGTTGGTGATATTGTGGATGGGCACCTGAGAACCTACTTTCTCAGTGTCGGCCTCGCAATGCATTTCAATGTAGTCGGTGATGTTGAAGGGCCTATTAAGCACTCAACACACCCTAAAAAGTCTATGTCCATTTTTTACTTTTTGGGTCCCATTTGATCCTTTGCACTGTTTGTTTTGCCTTCAATATGAAACTGATGCATGTGCTTAATTTTTTATGTTTCATGTTTGAATTTTTTAAAGTTTTCTTGAACATACAACAAAGAATCATCTTAACCATTAAGAGGTACTTAACAACCACTTAAGGAATCAGTAAACTAAAGCTTTCCCCAATGCGCATAGGGAGTTCGACATCGGTAAAGATTAAAGGTGACAAGTTTAAAATAGTCGAGCGCCGATCTTCATCGGCATCGGTAGACGAAAGTATTTCTTTTGTGAATGAACTCTGGCAGGAATATCGTTGAAGACCGATCCATTCGGCTTCTGCAAGAAAATGAAAAAGGTAAGCATCACGCAAGGAGAGGAGTGGTATCACCGACCACTGACTCCCGAAACGTTTTCGGTGATAGAAGGTCATGAAGATGATTACCTGCCAAGGAGCTTCACACCTAAACTTTCCCTGATCACTAATCCCCGATATCATCAGTGTCCATAGAAGTATGCACCGGGATAGTAGATGTCCCCCAACCTCCACACTAGAGAGACATGACATGATGAGACGTTTTAACCCTTAGATTCGTTGGGTACGACGCATTTAAAATGTTAGTTAATTCATGGATCATGCATTTTTTGCTAATCCATGCACGAATCAAAAGAGACCGTTTAAATACTCTTGATACAATGCATCTTCCTTCATGCCTCCGCCATTAATTAGTTAGAATTTATTTGCATAAATACGATGATAGTTTATTTTGAATTGCATTCATTACTCGTATTAACTTATTGATACGATGGATAGAATATTTCGAACTATATGCTTTCAAGTCATTGTGTATGACCTTAGTCTTCGTAGTGAGGAATTCAGAACAAACATAAGAAGAAGGCTAACAATCCGGGTAAGACGTCCAAGGTTCAGTGATTATTACACGACTATATTAGCAAGCATTACAGGTATGCATCCACTTGTGGTGTTTTACACTTCAATTTATATGTTTAAAACCCAATGCTACTTTTTGCATGTGTTTAAAGGTCATTTTAATTGCAAGAACAATGCCTCCAAAGAATCCATCCACCAGGAAATCCCCGAGAGCGCCAAAGCCACAGGAGCCAGAAGCAGGAGAGGGATCCTCCCCAGCAGTTGCAAGACAATTAGAATTCACCCCCAAACTGGTGTCTATCATTAAAACAGCTACCAAGAATACCTTCGTCGACCTTCGGAGACACAAAGGCGAACATTGGAGCCAAAATAGCATTTCCTCGCTAGAAAGAATTGTTTAAGAAAATCAAGAAAGAAGAACCCCTTAAGTATACCCTGCACAGTGATCCTAATACAAGGAAGCTCGATGATGATGATCCTGATACAAGGAAGCTCGATGATAACAAGCCAAACTCCATTATTTCCTTGCATTGAGCTCTTGAAGTGGCTCATCGACCACACCGATGTGCATAAATGTTTGATTAACGACGATAATGGTGGATGTGTCGAGATTTTCTTCCCATCATAGGTTCAAATTTACTACAAGCTCAGGGAGTCAAAAGAAAATATAAGCATTGATTTCATTTTGAGTTTTTCTGCATCACACGATATGAGAAAAATCATGGCGTCGTGGTGGAGGGAAGAAAAAAAATTCACGAACCGGACTGTCGGCTGGTATCCAATGGCCAATATAAGGGAACCATACATATACCTGATGGCTCTTCTCTACAAGTTGCATGGGGAGAAATATTGCTCCCAGTTTTCAGAGGCTTGGATGCCTCTAGCTTATACAGTGACCATTTCAGACACGGGTTTCAATTGGGGTTCCATCATCTCCAAATAGTTGAGCACCTGCATAAGACAAGCCCAGACATCGAAAGACGGGGAAAAACCCTCCTTTATGGCCTCATATCTATTGGACATCATCTATGCCAGGAACGTTTTCTCTATAATGAACCTAAACTGGCGCTTCTCGGAGCTCCCGGTCCATGTATACTACAACATCTTATGGGAAAACAGGTACAAAAAATCCTATGCTCTTATCTGTGACCAGTTTATTGCATGCATCTATTTTTTGTTGTTCAAGAAAGAGTGCCCTAGGCTGTCAGATGAGGCAAAAAAGGTTATATCCAAAGTGGTTCACTGGTATCTAGATGAGCGTGAAACCTACATCAGGGTTTTCAGAGCCACAGGGGCACCCCATTTGTTACCCATATATGTTCCCGACTGACTAGTATTAGGGGAAATTTGCTATCAGACCATCCTGCAAGGGTACAATTCCACTTTAGTAAAGGACAAGAAGTGGGCCTTCATATTGTATGGGTTTCATATTGGCTTTTACATGGTCAAAGATACCGCGCATGCTAAGCAAGAAGGGCTAAGTCAATTTGAATTTCGGTTCCAAACTAGTCGATTTTGCAAACATGATCCCAAGGGCTTGGTCCTACAACATGCATCACAGGTATCATCATGTTGGCCTTACACCCATGATCAGTTCGAAGATGAAATTTTCACCGAAAACGCTCAAGATTGGAATGAGGTGGCATCAAGGAGGGTTGATCCTCGGCCAACTAGGTTCAAATCTATGAGTTGGGAAGAACAAGAAACGTATTTGGAGCAGACATCTCAAGAAATTATCAGGACCCGGGAAGGAACTGTAGTGTCATAATCAGGAGAAGAAATAGGTGATCCCCAAGAAGGCACCGAAGCGGCAAAATCTTATTAGGAATCTCAGGTACAAATCAAGGATTTCCCTGAAATTCAAGTTGCACAGGGGATGGGTGAAATTTTGTACCAAAAAATCCAGCTGCTAATGAAGTGAATGCAGGATGATCTATGCCTTATCATAATACTAGTGCTTCCAACTAGTACCCAAGAACGAAGCTCGACAGAGTCAAGCGACCCTGATTCCACGGACCTAGGGAACACCAATAGGTTAGGAAACCCTGGATCCACAACTTCGCCAGTCAATTCCCTTGTGGGTGGGACAAATCAACCAGATACAGGTCAGGTATTGATAGAAACACGAGCGCCTAATCCCCTTAGCAAAATTATACATATATATAGCAACGACGAGAGCCCAAAACCATCTCACAACTCCCCTATGCATGTCCAAGAGGAAAAATCTCCCGAGAAATTTTCTTCCCTGGAGCCTGAAGTTCAAGACAAGGGCTTGAAAAAGGAGACAGAAGTTGAAACTGGCCTCGACACAAAGGAACCCAATGAATCAAAAACCAAAGTAGAGCTTAATGATGGGACAGAATCGAAGGAGACAAAGAAAGAATCCCCGCAAAGAGAGATCAACAATTATGCAACCGACGAGAAAGTAAGTAACGAGTCTGTACCTGACACCTCTATTCTGCCCAATACTCAAATCCCTGATGAGCGATAGGTAGAGCTCAAACCCTCGAGGCACAGTGAGGAATTTCAAGAGCCCAACCTTGGACAAATATACACCACCGGTAGCCTGGGAGACAAGCTCACATGGGGCGATCAGCAGATACTAGAGCTAGTAGACGAGGTAGCAAATATCTATGCAATATCCTATGATCAAAAGAGAAAGGCCATTGTTCAAAGGACCACAAAGAAAAGAAGGATCACATTGGATCACTCCATATTGGTTACTACAGAGGAAAACTTAATCAACACAACAGGCGCCTGGACATATGAACTAATCGGCATGGGAAAGGCCCTCTAGGATGCCACCTTGGATAGAGCAAGGAGGGACGAAAAGGAACTATCCACCACCCTAAAGGATCTTGAGAACTTGCACCATCTTGTTGAATACTATAAAGGCACCACGCAGACCACTGTGTAACTGAAAGGTGAGTTTGGAGGAGTTCACAATGAGTTCAAGAAGGAAAGACACCTGTTAACCGAGAACATAGTTGAGTTCCAGGAAGACACTCTCATGGCACTCACGATATGTAAGGATATGGAACGATGGTATGAAAGGGCACAACAAGAGGTAGAAAGACTCAAGTACATTGAGGCAATCCAGTAAGGCCGAGACAAGAAAAATCATGGCATTTAGATGGTAGGAAAAAGTATTCTTAATCGCATGAAGCAATCAATCGAGTACTGGGCTAATATGTCTCGGGACCTACATTGAGAGATCCAAGAACAATGGGCCAGGTGCAAGAAGCACTAGGATAAAATTAAAAAAATAATGAAGGATGTCAGCTCCTCGAATTCGGCACCCCCGAAAATTTCATCGACCTGAGCGACGTGGTCAAGTTGCATGTCGAACAAGACTCGCTATGGACCAAAGAGTTCACAAAGATAACCGATGCAAGGCCATGTCAAGTGCAACAATTCGTAGAACATCCAATCAGAGCCTGAACCATGTTACAGAAGTTGAACTCCATTCTAGTAAAGTATCGGGTGCATACAGTAGACATCAGGGGAATATATGCGGCCCCGATGGAACAACACAGATTTCCATGGACCCAAACTTATGAAGAACTGTTTATCAGTTGGATGAATATGAGATAATTTACCCTTTCCAAGAAGTATCTCGGGTCGACTGTTAAAGAAACTGTTAGAAGATAACGCCATGTGGCGATTTTTGTTTTGTTTAAACGACACTTAGCCGTTAGTTTCAGTTAAAACTTTATATTATTCGGCCAATTAGTGAGGGGTCGATGGTTATTGTAAGAATTCTTTATTTTTTTTGGTTGTTAAGAATTATTTTGAGACTTCTATCAATTGATAAGTCCTTCTGGACCAAAGACAAGATATTTTCATTAGATGCATGTGATTGGACTTGGAGAAGAACTACTTCCTATCTTGTTTCATGAATGATGCAGTAATGAGTAAGAGAAATTAATTATGTTGTCAAGTTATCTGGTGCAATGTTTTGGTGTTCTTTGCTTTAATGATGAATATAAATCGTTGTGTTATTATGTGATGAATGGTTATGGTAGATGAATTATTTTGCTTGTCGTGATCTTATTACATATGTGATTTCTTTCTGATAGTTAGTTTCTCATACAGTAATTTGATGCTCACATGGTTAATGTATTAGGACTAGGCTTGTGGTATAGATTAATTGTCTGCATGTTGAGCAGCGGGTTATCCCAAGCTTAGCCTCTTCCCCATTAGTTAAAACTTAATCCTGTTGTTTGTCAAGTTGGTTTATACTGACTTTCATCTCTCATATCATCCCCACCCAAGAGAAAATACAGAAGAGAATAGTCCTAACTGAAGGAAGAGCCCTCACAAGAAAACACAAATCCCATCAATAAATTGGCTGGATCGCAAGATCTGGAGAGCCATTCCATTTTTAAACATTGCAGAGTCTAATTGGTCCTTGGTGGTGAGTTTGGTTCCTATTGTTGAGTAAAGGGATTTAAGACCCATCAACAGGGCCCAGGAGGAAATGTACGCAGGTTGATTGGTTCCCCTCTCCTCAAGAGGCCAGTCAAGAAATATTTTTCCTCGATCATTGGAGTCAACAACTGCCCCTCAAGCATGAACGCCTCTTCGTCAGGGTGCCAATAATCCACTAGGGAATTCAGTAGCCTAGGTTTTTCCCTCATGAATGGACACTAGTATAACTTCCATAACCCGCATTGTTTCAATGTGGAGATAGTAGAAGGGTCCTCATCGACCAAGATATTGATCTCCTTGTGTTCCCTCTCCCTCCAGTAGACATACATCTTGTTCCATGAAAATTCAAAGGGGAGTTAACTTTTGCATTTTGATTTTTTTCCATACTTTTGAGGGTGTACAAAGGATGTCTTGGACACAATCGCATATGTACATTGGCATACTATTATTTGACTCTGTACATACATGTGTTTTTCTTGGATAGCCCGCACACATGTAGGGTCGCCCATGACAATTCAAAGGGGAGTTAGCTCTTCCATTTTTATTTTTTTTCATACTTTTGAGGGTGTACGCGGGATGTCTTGGACATAGTCATGTATGTACAAGGGCATACTATTATTTTACTGTGTACATATGTGTGTTTTCCTTGGACAACTCGCGTACACGTAGGGTCACCCCTTTTTAAGAGGGCACACCCCCGAAAAAACTAAAAACAATTCATAATTGAAGTATTGAAATGAAATAGGGATAAGTTTGTACTTACTTGGTCCAAGTAGAAGTTCGTTTCTTTCTTTGAAGCTCCCGGAATCAACTCTTTTAGAAAAGGGATATTTTTTACCTTTTGGTTAATTTTCAAATTGCAATGGTGAAAATGAGCTATCAACTTCTATTTATATACTTTTTTCCCTTTTTGCCACTTTTTGGAACCCTTTTGTCGTTTTTTCTAGCTTGAAAATCATTTAATGTGGTTCTTGAGTTTCTTATTGGATGTTACGATGCACTTTGCCTTTTGGTTTGGTAACGTTTTGGGAGATGGGTCACTTTTAAAGGCCCTTTGGAAAAAGTCGTTTTTCCAACTTTTTGCATATAAGTTAGGATTCCACCTCCACTTGTTGCATCTCGTTGTATTTTTCTCTTTTCCATAAGATTAATCCCAGCGAAGTGTGACACAAAATCATCTTTGTTGTTTTAGAAGTGTCGTGATTACGTGGTAGAGCCTACCTTTGCATGGATTCCCTAGATAGATCCTTGTTGCATTTTTGGCATCCATGTTGTCTCTAATGACATTAGGATCAGGAATCCTTGTTAGTCCTATCTTGATTACGAGTTTGAGCCTCATTCGTCTGATGCACCATCACTCTTGGTCTCACCCTCAGGACTCCAAAAATGAGCATGCTTTGTTGTATTTCAAGCTCGCTTTGAAATCTGAAAGCAACATCTGACGAGACTATATTTATGCTTTTCAATCTTGTCTAGATTAACTAAGAAAAGTTACCTCTTGGAGTATTATTTAAGCCATTTTCAAACTCTCTAAACATGAAAATATTGTTGAGCGATATTTTTGTCCTTCACGCTTGCCAAACTAAAACTTGAAGGCACGTCTGTCCCTCGGTAGTTTACCCCATTTTCAGTCTGGATGGTCAATTTTACGAACAAAGGTATACTCTAGGAGCTTCGGTTTGCTAGAAGAGTATTCTAAAGTATAAGTTAAACCCTTTTTTAGGCATGAGGGACTAAATTTATGAAAAAGGAACCCCCACGGAGTCGATAGTTAATCTCTTTTCAGACTCCCTAAAATTGAAAAGATCGTTAAGTGACCTTGTTCCTTCGCACTCATTAAATTGGTCCAGAAGAACAACCCCCACAGAGTCCATAGTTAAGCTCTTTCCAGACTCCCTAAAATTGAAAATATCGTCAAGTGACCTTATTCCTTCACACTCGTTAAATTGGTCCAGAAGAACATCCCCAAGTGAGTTCATAGTTAAGCTCTTTTCAGACTCCTTAAAATTGAAAAGATTGTCGAGTGATCTTGTCTTTGTCACACTTGTTAAAATGGTTTTGAATATACATCTATTAGGTGCAAGTTTACCCTTTTTTTCGAACCGACTAGACTATTTTCGAAAAAGGTACCCCAGTGGAGTCTTCTTTTATGTTTTTTCAGACTCTCTAAACATGAAAAAACTACCGAGCTTACCTTCTCTAGGCTTGTTAAAATTACATTGAAGGGGGTTTTCATTGTGTCTTTCTAATCATGTTTTCATATTTGCTTCTTTTTCCTAATGTCGGCTCCATGTTTCTCTTAACTGAACCTTTGAAGCATGCCTTATATGCAAGCCTTGTAGCACTTTGCCTCTGCGACCTGACACCTTGACCCATGGAAGAATTTTCCCTGAGTGTCCTTTTCCTACACATGTCTCCTTGCTCTGAGCATTAGTGTGTTCCTGGCACTTGGAACTAGTATGCTTGCGACACTCGTTCCTCCTTTGTAACGTAGCATTCTTTTATTCTTTTTTTGAGATCTTTAAAAAATTGAAAAAAGACAAAAAAATAAAAAAATAAAAACCCAAAAAGAGGGGACGGGAAATATATATTATTTTTTTGGTAGCACAATGAGTCTCCCTTAGGACATCCATTCATTTTTCGTCAAGAAGTGGGATATAATATGACCTTAGAAATCTGTTCTCTCTACATAGAGTTGTGGCCTCCTCCATTTGGTTACTCTTCCAAACATATAGAGAGTTTGTGTTGCCTCTTGCGTCGTGAAATTATGTCAATGTCATGTTTCCTGAGTCTGATCATCTTTTGTTCTCTTGTCCAAGGGAAATTTCACCCAACCTAAGTCATACTTTCTACAGTTTTTCTCTTGGCCTCATGCCTGGCCATCCCAAAAGTTCAATAAAGTCCTTGTT
The DNA here is from genome assembly GCA_032191745.1 of Picea mariana. Classification (NCBI taxonomy): domain Eukaryota; kingdom Viridiplantae; phylum Streptophyta; class Pinopsida; order Pinales; family Pinaceae; genus Picea; species Picea mariana. The sequence continues at coordinate 112,760 of JASDQU010103679.1, forward strand.
CGAAATCAATGAAGTTCTATGCCTGATCATCGAGATCCTCTTGTCTTTTCCCGACAAGTCATCGAATACCTTTGGGTAGTGAAGTTGTGCATTCACATTACACTCCTACATGAGTTTTGAATATCTTAAAGTTGTTTCTCGAGCTATGAAGACCTCATCTCCAACCATCGGGCGGTAATGGCTTCTTGAAGATACATACTATACTTGTATATCTTTGATTTTGAGATGTAGATCCGTTGTGTATTGCTCAAGGCTACACTTTATATAGTTATATGACATGGATATGTAGTGTATTTGATTTGAATCCATGATTTATTTCATCCCGAGCATGGGTATGCCCACCTCAAAGAGACCATTTTTATTTTTTGCATATGGCACCTCCCTAACTCTGGTCCCGAGATCACTTGTTTCGTACATTTCTAAAGATTTTGTAATGTATTTTGGCCATCAGATCATCTTTTGACCTCACACATTAGGGGGCATTTTTTATAACCCTAAATTTCTCTACATATTCATATCTGGCGTTTGGCCCTCTTACTTGTATTTTTTGCCAAGCCATCACTCAGTTGCTCTTCTTAAAAACTCATTTTTTGAAGATGTATGGGCCCTGCACCAATACTGCCCACGTACATACGCTTGCTACACCACTACAGTCTGAATACATATGCATGTTGCACCACTACAACCCATGTATAATTTCAAAAGTTGCAAAAATTAAAAAGTTGCAAGGAATTCATTGAGATTACGGTCTTTTGGGTAGTTTCCCAACTAATCCACCACCTATAGCCCATCACCCAACTGAATAACAATCATTTTGTCATATAAAATGAGGTGTTGGGGTATCATTCCACATCTATACATACGAACAGTGAAACTCTTCCCGTTTGACATCCCCTCCTTGCTCCAAGAATTTGCAGCCATCTTGTGAGAATTGCCTCAGAATTCCCCAATTTTCCCTTTTTCCTCCATCATAACCCATTCCATTTCCAAAGAATAAGGTTGAGAGGAGAAATCCATATGGAGGTGCACTTGGATCTTGGTGAACGGGAGCTTGGATCAGGTTCGTGGAGCAGTAGTCAGCACTGGTTGCAAGTGATCATTGTATTATCAATAAAAGAAGTACTTTTCCTGTCCCAAAACATGATGTGTCGAATGTTTGCATTAGATTTATGTTTTATTCTAACATCTAACCCTTGATTTATATATGAAATTCATGCTTGTATTTTTTTTTTTATTTGTCTTTGAATGCAGGCCAACCTTGGGAGGAGGTTTGCAGACAACAAAGCTATCAAGTGCAAGAGGATCATCATCGAACGCAGAGTAGAGGTACAGTTACCCGATCCTTCTCATTTTTCTTTTCGTGTATGAGTCTATGATATGTTTGGGGTAGTTAGAGAAGTAGGATACTTTTAAATGATTATTGATCTACCTACATTGTAAAATGTGGTGTAGCCATAGGGGGGTTTTTCACGCTAGCAGCTATGTTTGAGTCATGAGAAATGTCATATGATGATGACTGAAGGTGTGGCACTAGGACATTATGTTTCTGCAAATGGAATCAAGGTAGACCCAGAAAAAATAGAGGTAATCCTTAATCTTCCTACACCTCGTACACAAAATGAGGTACATATTTTCCTTGGCTGTGTAGGATATTATCACAGATTCATAGAAACAATTTCAAGGATAGTCACACCTTTACATGCATTAACTGGTAATGTGGAATTTCAGTGGTTTGATAAGTGTGATGTTGCATTTGCATAGCTCAAAAGGTTGCTTTCAACAACACCGATGCTGAGAGGACCAAACTGGAAAATAACATTTCACATCTCTTCAGATGCATCGGATATCTCCATAGGCACTGTCCTTGGACAAGAAAAAGAAAAGAAACCTTATGCTATTTATTTTATTAGAAAAAATATTACTTTTGTCGAATTAAATTACACAGTAACGGAAAAATAATTTTTAGTCATTATACATGCTATTAATAAATTTCTCCACTATATAATAGGCTATCCAGTTATTATGTATACTGATCATTCTATTATCAAATATTTAGCTAACAAACCAATTACTAATGGACTGGTTATTCGACAGTTGTTGTTATTGCAGGAATTCGACATCACCATTAAGGATCGGACCGGAAGAGAGAATCTTGTTGCAGATTTATTGTCTCACGTACCCAAAATAGATAACTCTATGATAGTTGAAGACCAATTTCCAGACGAACACTTTTTCATTGTCACTATTAAGACGCCTTGGTACGCTGATGTGGAAAATTATCTGATAGCTGGGAAACTACCGGCACACATGTCATCAAGAGAAGGGAAATTAATCCTTCAGTGAAATGCACGGTTCACCTGGATTGGTGGATATCTTTTCCACATAGGGTTTGATCTTCAGATCCGAAGATGTGTTAGATATGATGACATTTATGATGTCTTGAAGACGGGTCACGATGAGCCCTGTGGCGTATATTTTGCAAATCGCAAAACTGGGCATTAGGTTTTACAGATGGGCTACTATTGGCCCTCAATATTCAAAGATGCAAAGAAGTATGTCCAGGCCTGTGACAGTTGTCAGAGGATGGGCCAACCAGGCCAAGATGATGAAATTCCCCTACAAGCACAAGTGGTGGCAGAACCTTTCGAGAGATGGCCACTGGATGTTTTTGGCCCCTTCAACCCAAAATCAAACCAAAAAGCATATAACTAGTTGCAACAGACTATATGACCAAATGGGTAGAAGCAGTGGCCTTGTCAAACGCAACTGAGGAAGAATTCATTAATTTTCTCTTTGAATTATATGTACGCTATGGATTACCCAGGGAAGTAATCATTGACAGAGGGTCGCAATTTACAGCACATAAAATCTCGACCACTCTGCGCAATTATCACATTAAACATAGAGTTACCTCCCCATACCACCCACAGGAAAACAGACAAGTGGAAAGTACCAATAAATTATTGGAGGCAATCTTGACAAAAATAGTCTCAACAAACCGTCAAAATTGGGAAGTCAAGATTCCAAATGCCTTATGGGCCTATCGCACAACATCGCGTAACACTATTGGCTACTCTCCTTATCACCTAGTCTTTGGCAAAGAACCTATCTTTCCAATTGAATTTGAGATCAAGACTCTAAGAATGGCCCAGGAAATTGGATTGGATCTTACGGAGGCACACACACGGTGCTTACAGTAGCTCAATGAGTTAGATGAATCACGCATGTTCTCCCTTCAGCGCACAATTGTTATTCAACAACAAAGAGCTAGCTGGCACAATAAGCATATCAAGAAGAAATCCTTCCATAAAGGTGATTGGGCGCTTCTCTATGATTCCATATTTCATGATTTTTCTGGGAAATTGTAGACAAGGTGGCTGGGGCCATATGAAATCAATGAATTTCATGATAATGGCACTGTCACTTTATTTACCATCGACAGGTCTGGTTCTCCTTTTCTGGTAAATGGACATCAGCTACGACTCTACCATCAGCCGCTTTCAAAAGAATCATTTTTCCAAGAAGTAAGCAATGATCCTACTGTTCAGATTTTAACTGGATGGGAAGGCAACCCAACATCTTTAGCTCCATAAAATTGTCCTTTTTATCGGCATTGTACATATTGTATATAGTTTTCTTTAAAGATTTGATTGAGTTTTTAGTTTTTTACTTTCTAGGAAAGTCACTATAAAGAGATTTGGAGAATAAAAACTAGAAAAGATGATTGTAATGAATATAATTAGCACTATTTTATGTTCCTTATTCGAACTTCAAATTTCTCTTGTCTCACTTTGAAAAATCCATCGAATATAAACCTTGTTTTACACAAGAGATGAATATGTCATGTTCCGCAGCAAAAAGTCAGGTGATTGCACTAAAAGAATGCACAGCTTTAGTAAATATAAAATGAATGCATGACACTGCAAACCATCCACTACTGCAATCATTGAATAAACCTAACTAAAATTAAATGAATTTATTTGATGACTAATCAATCCTAGATTTGCTAAAAAAAATTGTGGGAGGTATCCAATTACTTAACTAGATGGTTGAATTTGAATATCAGTGCCATTTTTTCTCAAACGTAACAGTTGTCGTTCTCATTGTTGTGATTGTTGTTCTGTTTGTGGGTAGTGTCATTCATTCGAACATAATATTTGTTGTTCCCTTTGCGGGTAGTGTTGTTCATTTGAATGTAACAACTGTTGTTCCCTTTGTTGTGATTGTCATTCCCTTTTGCGAGTCGTATCGTTCATTTGAATATAACAACTGCCATTCCCTTTGTCGCGATTGTCATTCATTTTTTTCGGGAAGCAATGTTCATTCGAAAGAAACAATTGTTGTTCCTTTTTGTGGTTGTTCTTGTTGTTGTTCCTTTCCTTTGAAAGTAACAATTTTTCACCAACAACACATCCTTCTGATACGTTTAGCCACTCCTTTGGTTATGAAATTCACTAACTAATTTTCAAAAGCATCACTTCTAATTATCATAGTAGTGATTTGTCATTTTCTTTTGTGGACTATCTATCATACCTTATCAAATTGTTTTTGGATTGATTTTTCCGAATTATCTTAATATTGTTCATAATCCTTAACCACCGTAATTTGTTTCTTTCCCCTATATATATACATATACTTGAATGATAATTTATATTCACATCATAATAAGGAGTCTAAGGCACATTTTTACTTGGAATTATTACACTTATTATGCCATCCCACACTCTTAAGGAGTAGATGAGCCTCTCTTAATAAAGCCTAAAAAAAAAAAAACGAGAAGGAAATAATAATTAAAATAAAGAAAATAAACTTCTCCCACAAGGATAGGGGGTCTCATCATGAGCCAACCTACCACGATCATAAGAGATTAACATAAGTGAAATTCCCACTATGTCTACCACACCAGGGCAATGGCCCTTGGTATTTAGTGTCAAAGGACAAGAGGTCTCATCACGAGTCGGCTTGTTCACTTAGGTTACGATCTAGTGAGTGGAATTGTTGTTATCTAGCTACCAAACCAGGATAGTGGCCTTTTTTTGGGAAAAAGATGATTCAAACTATTTATTGAGGATACTGGCTCATCTATGGGTTAAAAGGAAACCTGTCGAGGTTATGGACGCCTGTTGGAAGCAGTGGCTCTGTCTGTGGTATGGAAGTTTATTTTTTATACTCTAAGTTGTTTTTTGTGTTCCTAGACTTCCTTTCTTAAAAAAAAGGCTATCATTCTGGTTATATTAAACACAAGGGAAAGTAACAAAGTTATGTCATGTGGAATATTTATAAAATGTGAACAAATTTAGACTACTCGGAATATTCTTCCTTAACATATTTTGAACATTGGTATTTGAACTTGTACTTCCCACAAACGGTGTGATTATCGTTCATGATTAACATTTAAATGCTTTGAAAGTTATTAATGGCCATTCTCCCAATGGTGGCAGTGTAATAATTATCCCTCACTTGACTGACCACCATCATTATGCTCACACATATCGACAATCGAGGTTGACCTTTTCATTTATGATGGGGCGGATATTCCACACGATTATCGATAAAAAATAATGATTACAATTAATGGGAAAATTCATATTTCTATATGCCATTGTTGTTCTGTATTTTTTTACCATTTCTAGTAATTTTTTCTCACAGGCTGGTCTAACTAAGTTTGCAGTTGGGAATGATAGTTGTGCTAACTTGTTTACAAAAAACATGGGTGTTCGAAGCATTCGTTGCGAGCCTACATCGCTGCAAGTAACCAACCAAGCTAGGGAAATTCTACACCGTCAGAGATGGACACAATACTTAACAGTATGAAGGGATTCGATGTAAATGTCATGCTAGAATTTTTCAAAAAATTATAGGGAGGAGTCTCAGTAATTTGAGGTATAAAAATACCAGTTACTGATGCCATTATATTTGAGGTAACATGCCTCCCAAATGAAGGAAAACAGTGGACCGAGAAATATACAACACTTAAGGAGGTTGTGGAGTCCCTCGTAGAACCAGGAGAATAATTCTACAAAAAAGGGAAAGGCCTCAACCCCTTTGTTCTCAACGAATCATGGAAGGAGCTAGCAGGCATGATACAGAGATATATCACATGTGACGGGCGATACGACATGGTGATACCTCACCACCTTAAGTTGTTCACAGTACTAAAACAAAGTTCAGTGATAAATCTACCATTATTTTTTAATACAATGTTGCATGAAGTCGTCGGGCGAACCTAGAAACCCAAATACTCTGCTAATGTAATTAGTGTTGAAGGAAAATCTCCCTGCGGATAGGTAGATCTCCTCTTGAGAGATAGACTCTTAACTCTTACGACAAAAGATTCTTATCATGGACACTGACTTCCTTTTAGGTCTAGATAAACTAATATGTGAGGAGGAAGGAGAAAAGAAGTACCTTTTACCAGTGTTTGTCCCTGCATAGTTCGAGTTGAGCTCCAATCTTGAAATCCTCGATAATCCCTATAGACAAACAAAAGTACAAACAACTTCCTACTGTACTGAGATTAGTTCAAAATAGGTCTATCTATTAGAGACAAATTCATTTGAGATCAAACACAGAATTGAAAGAAACAGGCCAAGCATATTATATTAAAGAGAACAAAATGAAGAATGCTTACAGCCATAGATGTGAGTGTAGCAGCTTCTCCAAGTCTTCCTCATCCAAACCCTTGCTCAAACAGTCTACACACTGAATGTTGATGTTTTGAAAGACACCTTCTTCATGAGATCATAGGTTAGATGCTTCAAAATTTCTTCCATGCCCTTTTATCATGAGAAGCCCTGTTTAAATAGGTTTGGATAGTCCCAACTACTTGAGATATATTTGGGGTAAGTTGAGGATTTTCCTCCTCCAGTTATGGATCTGCCCTAAGATCATGGCTTGACCAAGGATTCAAATCCAACTACCTTCAGATATTGAGGGGAACTTTCCCTCATTCTTCTCAACAAACCAATTTTTTTCCTAGAATAGGTAGCACTCCTCCAAAAAGTGCATCAGAGCGTTATAGCGCTCCTTGAAAGAGTAGCATCAAGCGTTGGCACTCCTGATAGTGGAAATGCTCCCCATAAATGGAATCAGGGTGTTATAACGCTCCCTGACAGTATAGGGGGGAGTGCTCCTCTCCAAAAATGTCTTTTGAGTGGGTTTGCTAGTGGAAAAACACTTGTACTTCTAGTAAACTGATTCCTCCTCTTCAAGACTAATATTTGAGGTGTCCTAAGTGTCCTTGTCATGTTGTTGGAGGAATGACATAGGAAAGAAGGTAGTATGATGTCAGCAACACTTATACAATTGTGGTCAAGATGCGACACTTGCGACACTTGAAATGACGACACTTGGGACACTTGCGAAGTGAGTAATTTTGAGGTGTAACAGATTGCCCCCCAAAGTGTGAAGTTAGAAGATGAGAACTGATAACTTAAATACTTTGCAGACTTTCAAGCAAGGGTGCAGGCTCAGAGAACTTGAAAGAAGTTGCACACAACCATCAAACAAATGTTAAGACATGCTTCAAACCCAAGGCAGGCATACCTATGCTTGAGTGATAGATACTTTCAAGGTATGGCCGCCATAAATACACTGCGGATCCATAATTATATTGATAAAAGGTATAGCCACTGAAGATACACTGTGGATCTATACTCCCATGACCTGAACTGATCATAGCCATATAGAATATACATTGGATCCATGAGATGACAATACATAGACACGACCAATAAAAAGTGGATCTATGTGACAGTATATGTGTTAATGTTCAAGAGAAACTTCGTAGCAGCCTGGGAAAAGTACATATCAGAGTGATCACTCAACCCAGGGTCTTCTTTACCGATCATGATGTAGTATGAATCTAACCATGTGAATAGATGTTTTGATGTCAAACATGGAAGAAACCACTTGATTACCAGTCAATGAGGTGAATCGTTAACAAGCGCGAGGGAGATTACCATTGATGTCGATGATTCCGAAGGTACTTAGTACATTCCAATGAGTGCGAATAGATGAGCTGGAGTTGAACATTCATGGAATCATCCAATCAGAGTTCGATGATGTTAACCCACTATTGAACATGAGGAGGCATGCCATTAAGGCATGCAGGTCCCAAGGTACTAACTGGTTTCTAGGTCTAATCCCTGGATAATGTGTTGAGGTCGACAGGGAAAGACTTATTGTAGGAGGGCCTTGATGTATCCCCCATCAACGACATGAAACTGACATAGAGTTGTAATTGGTGGATCAAAATAGCATGGACTGACATGGGTATTGAGACAAGATATTTGTGATGGTTGACTCTCGAGGCAGATACTTTCCTTGAACATTGAGGCACAACAACAGAAACATGACATGGACCAAAACACGATGATGCAGTGGATACTGTGAATTTCATCCGGTGATCCAAAGGAGTAAAAAAAAACTCAAAGGATTGGTTCAATGTAGAGGTTTAGCATATTAAAATGCGTGGAAAGACAAGGTGCTGTGTTCAAGGGTGACTCTAAGAGTTACTTGGTAATTTTCTCAAAAACTGCTTGGCTTGCTTCTTTCAATTTTTCCGCCATCCAGATAGATGAGTACCTCTTTTTAATCTAACAAGCTCGAGGAGGGTAACACATGCTCAATATAACTCACCTTCATTAAGTTCCTCTTCCTTTGTTTAACGAACTGGAAGAAGTAAGGGTTCGGTCCCATATGGTCCTGTCAATGTTTGTTTTAACGAGTCCAAAGATAGAAAACTTGAAGGTTTTTCATGATTATAGAGTCTGGAAAAATACTTAAAAGAGAACTCTCTCAGTTCATTTTTCGTAAAGTAGTCTGGTGAGACCGAAAAAGAGATAAAGTATCGTTCAACAGATGTTTTCTTCAAATACTTAACGAGCGTGAAAAAAACAAGGTCGCTCGGCAATCTTTTCATGTTTAGAAAGTCTGAAAAGAACTTAAAGATGACTCCAATGTTGTCCTTTTTCGTAATGTTAGTCTCGCGAGGCCAAAAAAGAGATAAATTATCACTTGAAATATGCCCTTTCAAACCTTTTAATGAGTGGGAAAGGAAGCAAGATCACTTGTCAATCTTTTCATGTTTAGAGAGTCTAAAAAGAGCTTAAAGGAGACTCCAGGGGGTTCCTTTTTCGTGTATCCATACAGGTCCGAAAAAGAGATAAAATTTTACCTGGATGCATTCTCATGTATTTATGAGCACGAGAAAGAACAAAGACTAAGATTGGTATGCCCCCAACTTGAAAATCTAGTGGCTTAACTCCAGAATGATCATCAAAGGCTGGAGACATGCCCTCCAAGCTTCAATTCATTCACCGACTTTGAGGTTGTCACCAATTTCTCTAGTAGAGGAGAAAAATGAGAAGGGTGGATGAAAATAAGGTTCAAGAGAGGTGACTGTTTCATTTTTTAACGAGATTGACATAGGAAAAGAACTATGCTCAAAGCCTCTATTTCATTTTTTAACGAGCTTGCCACAGAGAAGAGAAACCATGCTCGTAACTGCTTCTTGATCATGGCTTCCAAGAGGATAATGTTCTGGAAGGATACCATGCCAAGGGACAAAACTCGGTCATGGCCTCCAAGATATCTTTGTTGGATGGAAGATAATCTCTTGGGAAGGAACACATGTCAAGAGTTGTGATAGGGGTAAGGAGATCATGCTCCAATAACCCTACCGAAGAAATCACCATGTCCACTACCAGATCCAAATCATCGGAAGTTGAAGGCACGGGAGACGATAGGAAATCGACATCATGAGGGGAGATAGACTGTATATCTGCCTGAATTTCTTCATGAGGGGGAAGAAAAGAGGATCGATGATAGTTATCATCCCAAGATATCTTTTCAATGAAAAACATTTCCATGATAGATTCATTCGAGGGGAAAATTGGGGAAATGTAGTCGATCATAGATGACAAGGAACTCAACCGTGGTTGCATCGAGGAAATGGCAGGTGCCAATAGATGTTGGTCATCCGACAAGGGAGAAGCTGATTGGATAGAAACGTATGATGTTTCGGCTGGAATAAGTGGCACGGTGTCACCTAGTGCATCGAATTCCAACGGACAAGATACAATCCAAGGGTCAGATGATTCCAAAGATTGATAAGCCAAGGTTGAAATCATATCGACAGTGGCAATATGATGTGTATTCGGTGGAAGTGGTGTAGGGAAGGTACCCATGAGGCTAGAATATTTAGTTAACCAACACCAACGCTTTCATACATGATCTTGTGGTCTCCCAAGAAAGGAATATTGTTGGTAGCGGGAGCCCGAGCATTGGCCATGCAGAAATCCAACTGATCAACAGTGACAATTTTTCCTTGATGAGGAAATTGAACATATCGAAATACCGACAAGGCAATGGCAGTCATAGCATAAAACCAACTTCTTCCAAGTAACAATTTGTAATCGAGGGGAGCATCGACCACCTCGACATCAACAATAATAGTTTTGCCACCCAATTGGATGGGCAGGGACTGTAAAATCCCATGGGGATGAAAACCTCTCCCATCGAAGGCGCGCAACATCATTGGGGATTTGTTAAGTGAGGGTGATTTTAAACCTTTCCAACATGCTAAAGACATGACAAAAGTTGAGGCTCCCTCATCCAGAATAGTTCGGTGGATTTGTTGATAATGAACAACAACATCAACTTGGAAAGAAAGTTGGTGGCAGAGTCGAGACGCATAATTGTCTAGGTTAAACATGATATGGTTGGATGACTCAGGATCAACAGCACCAATAGCGGCCAAGAACGTTCTATGTTGACTGGGGCAGTGTTGTAGAGCTTCTAATGTAGACATAGGACACGGTGCTTGAGCCAAATCTTCAACAATGTTGTAGTTCTGGGTGGCACATGAACTAGGATTAAAGGTAGCTTTGCAAATAGTGCTCTTAGGAGGGCGTAAGATAGATTCAAACGTGGGTTTCTCAATATGAAGTGGTCTAGACAGAGGATTGATCGATGGAAGACTAACAGAGGATGATGATGGATCCAGTAAATTATCGGTACTGTTAATGTCTTTTCCTTTGTCAGGGTTACCTGGTGTGTCGTATGTCTTAGAGAGAGTGGTCAAATTAATCCCATTAAACATATACATATGTGCACTCGATGAGGCCTCATCATTAGGATGGCTTGAACTGCCCCCAGGAGAGGGCATTTCAACAACCATGGATTGTTGATGTGGAAAAGACTAAGTAAGCACAGTGGGTTGTGACTTTCCTTGGAAAATTTTGGCCACTTCATTGCGAAGTGGACAGTCGCGAGTGTAGTGATCATCACCACAAATGATACACGGGAATTTCAGTTTCCACTGTGTTTTCTTTTCGGTAGCAAGTGTTTGATTTTTTGGTTGTTCATTGTTATTTTTGAATTTATTCTTTGTCTTCTTCTTACCTCCGGATTGTTGTGAAGGGGCAGATTGAACTACATTCACTTCAGAGATCTGAGTTTGGGGGGAGGTGGAGGAGAGTGTGAGTGATTGGGAAGTAGAATGAGTTTTGACGGAACCGATAACACCATCTGCATGAGATGAGGATGATGGTTTAGAAGGATCAGTATTAGCTCAAGCAGCATTTGGAAGCAAATCATACAAAGTACCAGATTGCAAATAAACCACATCTAAGTACTGAGCCCGAGCGATGGCTTGTTCCTCAGTGACTGCACCACCCATAGCGACATCGTGAGCGATCGAGGGTAACAATGATTTAGTAAACCATTCTGCTAATAATATGTTAGGAATGACTACCTTGATCATCCTTTGTTGTCGCCTCCACTCATGAATATGGTCAGAGATATGCACGGAGTTATTTTGATGAAGGGAGGTCAAGAGTTCAGTACCCATCTCATAGCGAATAGGCAGTTGAAAGTGTGTGAGGAAAGGCATGGCGAGGGAATTGAAATCATGAAAAGAAGCGCATGGTAGTTCAATATACCACTTTGTCACCGAGCATGTAAGTGTTCGCTGGAAAAGACACAAACATACAGAATCATCCATGAGGGAGTTTGATGAACACCACAAATGGAAAGTCATCACATGGTTGTTTGGATCTTCGCCAGATTTTTCGTCAAATTTTGGAATATCAAAAGGAAGTTTAGCTGGAATGACTGGCCAAACCAATGAATGAAAAATAGGATCATTAGTTAACCGAGATAATTCTGGGAGATCCAAAGTCACAAGGAAAGGTAGCTATCGGTTAATTTGCGGATGATACTAGTGCAGCATAGGAACACCAGTAGGACCATAAACTGGGTTAGGTTGATAGTTGTAACCAGTAAGTCCTCCTACATATGGTTGTTGCTGGCTAGGATAAACAAGATTCGATGGTGGATGAGAAACATTTGCATAACCCGGTGGGTTCTGAGCATTATAGGATGGGTGATTTGCTTGCCCATGAGGAGGATAAACATTTTTCCCTTGAGAATGGTAAGGAGTAGATCCCGAAGGTGGATACACATTAGACCCATGAGGAGGATAAGACTGTGGTCTCGGAGAACTCCAGGCGGTGCTTGGGATGCTGCCTGGATAAGGTTGTCTGTAAGATGTTCCGGAAGGAACAGGATTTGATACTCCTCCTAGTGGATTATGAGATGAGTTCCCCCCAACGTGGGGTTGAATGAAAGTGCCTCCTGAAGATACTCCCTAGGATTGTGAAGGGTTTCCAGTAAACGAAGGTTTCCCCCCTGCCAGCGGTGGATTTACAACCGGGGTATGACTGGAAAATGGAGGTTGCCCTCCAGGAGGAGCATGAAAAGGGGGCTGCCCCCCGAGAGGGGTAGGACCACCATGGAAAGGTAGTCCTCCAGGAGGGAAAATTTTGTTAGATGGTGTTTTCCCTCCAACCGGTTGTGTCAGGCTAGCAGAGGTCTACATTCTCGAGTGAGCATATGTCCCAGCAGGATCGTGTGGAACATGTGGAGCTGTAGAGTAAAATCTTGTAGAAACAGTAGTAGAGATTGAAGTGCTTTGGAGATGAGTAGAGGTGATGAGTCCAGCATTAGGATGGACTTGTGATGGTGTAACAGTAGGGTTAATAACCTGATCGACTGGGTGATTCATGGTTTGACCGGATGGTCCTGTTTCACTAGGAGGGTCATGAGGATGAAAGGGTTGTCGAAAGGGTTTGAAATGTTCATAGAGATCGTGTCCCGATGAAGTCCTCCATACAGAACGAGCAGGTGTGGGATTGGTATTTACTGCGGTGCTAGGACGAACAGGAGTCCTATACTCATCACCAAAGATTGGTTCTATGGATCCCATATATGTTTCGGTAAAAATCCTCTCCGGTAATCGTGGGACTTCTTCATCTATGATGTTCCCAAGGGAGTCTAAAAAAACCAAAAGTGGTTCGAGAGGAGTTACCGACACAGATGTAGTGGGATTTTCAACCATGACCAAAGCGCCTTCTAAGTTATCTAATGGAGGAGAAATAACACTTCCAGCGTCGGATTTATTTTCTACCTCTCTATGGTAGTTGTCTTCTGGAGGGTTAGGAGGTAAGGGTTGATAGCCTTCTGGAGGCATTCATTGCATCCTACGTGATCAGCGAAGACCTTTATCGTCTATAGGCTCAATTGTGGAGAATAACAGAACACACTAAAAATCTAAGGCCAACTAACAAAAGAAACAACATACGCTAATAAAATCTAGGAATCAACCAATCAAACATAACTTCTCTCGATGATATTACTAGTTGGTGATGAAATCCAATGTCGTGTGATCAAGTCAAGAAGGGGCTAGGATATGGTGGAACAGTTACAATGGTGACCTGCTTAACAGACTTTCACCTTGGTGCAAGCTTCCATGCAGTAATTGTGGATTTACCCTCCAAGGAGCCCGAGTGAGTTTGACCAATGTCTGTTCCAAGTACAATGAGACTTCCCTTCACTGTCACCTTGTGTAAGTACCTAAAGATTATGGTAACTAAAGACACCAATTCGCAGTGAGTCCCTGGGCGGGTATAGTCGACAGTCCGATCCAAAACGTATGGGCAGGATAAAAAGTCTGAAATCAACCCGAGATTCTCCCACACATAATTGTGGGTATACCTTCAAGTGACCCCCAATATATGATCTGACCACTACAAACAGTTGAACCACGAAGGGATAATCTCTGTAATTAGCCTGAATGTGATTTCGTGTGTAACCCCTGTGTGAGAGGGGGATCCTAGAAAACCAATACGACAATTGGATTTGACTCTCCCTAGCTCAGGATGCTAATTTTCATTTTGAAAACTTTGGAGATTTGTACTCACAGCCTAATCCAAAATGCTAACCCTAGTCTATTGTTGGTGGAAGATCCTAAAAATAGAAATGTTCTAGATAATTTTTAATTAGCGTTTGTTTTACAGTTGTTCTTTACTCAAAGGGTGTATGAAAGTGAAACTGATGGAATGATGACTCAAATTCCCAAAAAATGCATGAAAGATGATAAGAAATCATTTCTTTTCAATGAATGCCTAATTAAGGGAAAGAGAAAGAGTCGTTTTCACTATCAAACACTAATATGGAATGTCCTCAATCAATTGGTTCTCAATCAAATTCAATGCAATGCTAAAACATTTCAGAAATGCCTTCTAATATGCAAACCAATCACTAAGATGTATCTTTGTTGTTTGTATGTGAATGATGATTAATTCAATGCAAAAACTTCTTCTGCCAACTACCCTTTCATATCAAGGAGATTCGAACAAGCATAAGCGGATTTCTCACAAACAACAGACCCTCTTGCTATGATTTAAACAAGAAGCCAAGAGAAAAACAAAAGATAACAAAGAAAATCAAACAATTCACACAAAAGAGAGATGTTTAAGAACAATGACCTCCAAAAAACAAATGATATGATTCATTGATTTCTGATGCCCTTCACCAGAGTTCCCACTCAGTTGGATAAGAGAGAAGAAAGCAGTGCATTGGCCCCAAGTTCTTGACAGCAGAAAAAACTCAAAATAAGGAAGAAGGCCACCAAAATATGAACAACAAAGTTCTTATTTCTCAGAAGGAAGCATGTCAAAGGTCAATAGGAAGAAGCATTGAATCATAAAGAAGCTCAGCAAGTGAAAAACAGAGACTAGTCTTCAGAAAAAACAATTCTGGGAAGGATTTTTTGCAAAGAGAGGCTGGAGCTCTGGTGTAAGGGGCACCAAAGTGTTATAATGCTCTGTCTAAGACCAAGGGGGAGCGTTGGTGCCCTGATACCAAGGTAGGGAGCGTTGGTGTCCTAAAACCCAGAAAAATGGCCAAAAACCCTAAAACTTAGTTGAACTTTGGCTTTTAGAGTATGTGTGATGGAATAAGAATTAAATCAACATATGAAATCAAGAATACGGGGTGAAAAAGGTCTAAGAAGAACAAATGGAAAGACAAGGTCTATGAGGAAAACCAAAACTGAAAATTTTGATTCGATCCCTAGTGGAGTCACCAATTTCTGTTGAAGGAAAATCTCCCTGCAGACAAGTAGATCTCCTCTTGAGAGCTAGACTCTTAACTCTTAAGACAAAAGATGCTTATCATGGACACTGACTTCCTTTTATGTCTAGATAAACTAATGTGTGAGGAGGAAGGAGAAAAGAAGTACCTTTTACCAGTGTTTATCCTTGCACAGTCCGAGTTGAGCTCCAATCTTGAACTCCTCGATAAGCCCTATAGACAAACAAAAGTACAAACAACTTCCTACTATACTAAGATTAGTTCGAAATAGTTCTATCTATTAGAGACAAATTCATGTGAGATCAAACACAGAATTGAAAGAAACAGGCCAAGCATATTATATTAAAGAGAACAAAACGAAGAATGCTTACAGCCATAGATGTGAGTGTAGCAGCTTCACCAAATCTTCCTCATCTGAACCCTTGTTCAAATAGTCTACACACTGAATGTTGATGTTCTAAAAGACACCTTCTTCATGAGATCATAGGTTATATGCTTCAAAATTTCTTCCATGCTCTTTTACCATGAGAAGCCCTATTTAAATAGGCTTGGATAGGCCCAACTACTTGAGATATCTTTGGGGTAAGTTGAGAATTTTCCTCCTCTAGTTATGAATCTGCCCTAAGATCATGGCTTGACCAAGGATTCAAATCCAACTACCTTCAGATATTGAGGGGATCTTTCCCTCATTCTTCTCAACAAACCATTTTTTTGCCCAGAATAGGTAGCGCTCCTCCAAAAAGTGCATCAGAGCATTATAGCACTCCTTGAAAGAGTAGAATCAAGTGTTGATGCTCCTGATAGTGGCAGTGCTCCCCATAAAGGGCATCAGGGAATTATAACGCTCCCTGAAAGTATAGGAGGGAGCACTCCTCTCAGAAAATGTATTTTGAGTGGGTTTGCTAGTGGCAAAACACTTGTACTTCTACTAAACTGATTCCTCCTCTTCAAGACTAATCTTTGAGGTGTCCTAAGTGTCCTTGTCATGTTTTTGGAGACATGACATAAGCAAGAAGGCAGTATAATGTCAGCAACACTTATACACTTGCGGTCAAGATGCGACACTTACAACACTTGAAATGACGACACTTGGGACACTTGCGAAGTGAGTAATTTTGAGGTGTAACAATTAGTCATCAGGGGTTAGTAAAATTTATAGTAAACAGGGCCTTAAACCATACACAAATAACTTGGGGAGACTTAATTGAGCCCGATGGGCCCCTACAATATGAGCAACCTGAATTCCACCATGAAATTCCCCCACGGGGAATTGAGGCAGCCTAGACAAAAGGAGATAATGCCCAAATTGAAATTCCAATACCCCAACCTGAAATGGAAGCAGACCTCATTCAGTTGGCAGAAAATCAAAGCATCCAGGAAGAAACATCAAAGAAGAAGAGACATAGAACAATTTATGTTCCTGAAACCTCCACTGTAAAAATAATAAAGGGTAAAGAAATAACACAACTTGAAAGCACTCCGGAAACTATACGAATAGAAAATCCATCACATAAAATCCTTGCAGAACAACAGGATGATTTATTTGGAATTTATGAAGAAGAGATGGTCGAAGTATTGGTAAATTTATGGATATCACTTACCGAAGATACAGACAGGACAAGAGAGCCCCAAGATCCAACTTCTTCTCATTCAAACCTTGTCTTGGATCTTCCTGATATGGAGATGCCATCTCCTAAGACAAAAGAACAGTCAGAACCTCACATTGAGGTAAACAGTCCTTTAGAACAACCAGAGCACCCAGAAGATATAGGGAAGAAGTTACCAATTGATCAAGGTGGGAAAGACCTTGAAATTCCCCATAGATAGGAAGAAACGACAGAAAAAGGAAATAATAGAATCAGAAAATTAAAACATGAAAACAAGGCATTGAGGAAAAAGGTTAAGAAAATAAAAGTATTAAAACAAAAAGTTGGCAAATTGAAAGAAACAATTAGACAACTTAGGGAGCAGTTGGAATAGGCTGAAAAATCCCATAAGAAGAATAAATCTAAGAGGGATAGAGTACAGGGAATAAATCCACTTCCCAGAAGGACAGTTCACACCAATTACGTTGGAACACAAACTGAATTGCATGCTCCTTTAGAAACATTTGAAATAGAAACTTAGACAGAGGCTCCAACAACAATAGAAACAATTGTTCATACTGAAGAAGTATTTCACTCCACTGAACAAGATTCCATTATTAAAATGTTGGAATTAGAACTATAACAATGCCAACAAACCCTAACTCAATGCAGAAGTGAAATGGTAATAGTGTCAGAACATCAGAAAGTTGTCAGACAACTTCGAACCATGTCAACAATTGAGAATCATACTTTTGTTGAGCTCAAAAGAGATAAATAAAAGGTGAAGAAGGTATAGGGCTAGCTTGATGGAGCTGTGGAGAAAATCAAATAAATTTTCTCTGTTTATTCTGATACTTTATCTTGTAGGGCCCCTACTGTTAACTATGCCTTGTTTCTATTAGAACGTTATTTGTTACTAAAAGTTAAACATATTAGGGCAGGAACACCTTCTAATTTCACCATTGTTTCTAATTTTATTTCATGTTTTAAATAACAAGATGATGGAGTACAATACTTTATGTGTGGACTATATCTTCACATCTTCATCCTAGGAGAAAATAGAGAAGAGAACCCCAATCCTTTCACTAGGGACATACAGTTTCGGGCATTCTTGTCTTTTTCCAAAAACCAAACCAGGTGGGCTAAAGCACATAAGGTTTTCATGAAAAGGGAGAATGGACTAGACCTATGGATCATAGTGGAACCTCCTAAATCCTTTGATACCATTATGCATCACAGAGCATTCATGAAGAGGGAGAAGGTTGTGGAATCTTTAGCCCCTATCCATAGGCATGTTGTACATTCAGGTCTATAGCATTTTAGAGAGATTAAAGAAGAATCCCTTTCTATTGCCAAATTAATATGGAGTGTCTTTTCAAATGAAGTCAAGAACAGAGAACCATTTGGTTTCAAAAAAAATCACGCATCTACCTTCAAGTTAGATAGGTATGCCAGAATGATCATGGAAGAAGGGTCTTCCTGGATTGGATGCAGGTACCATCCTCCCATTATTTGGTATCCTCCAGAGGGTTATCAAAGTAATTATGAAATTCGTAAGAAGGGGGAAGATGTTTCTTTTGAAGATTTTAAAGGTAAGCATGGGTTTCGAAGACCTAGAAAAGAGACCTATCCACCCTTCAGTATCATTGATTTACATATAAATATCTTGTTGCATGAGGACATGCAAAAAGGTAAGCTGGGGGGTATGTTGGGTTGATAAAAAAGGTACAAATATTCTCCTTATTACTATGATTTGTGATATATTCTTTCATGAATTTTCTATTAATTTGAAGTAATTAGGAAAGAAAATGGTTAAAAAGTATTTAGGAGATATTATTAAATGATATTAGATATTTTCTAAACTTTGGTTTGAATTGTTTAGATTTTATGAAGAAATGAACAATTTTTGTTAACCCAAGATAGTTAAGAAGATCATGAAGATGCGTAGGCCATTAAAGATTGAAGAAATCATGCACAAAATGGCTCTAAGAGGGATTGAATCTTTATCTTGCAATCTTCATAAATAGTAAAAGAAATCTTGAGGATCTATCGATCCTGGGATAGCTTAATTTACTTATTTCATTGTAATGTATAAAAGATAGCGAACAATAGATAGATGCCCAAGGATTTTAACCAAACATTCAGATCTCTTAATTGTTGATATTTTGTATAGAAATCCAATGTAAATGATTGATCAGTTAGGGAATTAATGAAATCTTCAAGCACTTTGATCATCCTTGCGTATTGAGTTTTTAGTAGCAGTATCTTTTGAAGACCATGGGCCTGGTCGGAAGGAGTTATTGTCTCATTTGTAATCGTATAAATTCTGTTATAATTATGTGATTTGAATCTCCTTTCAAAACAGTTATATAGATTTGATAATGTGTTGATTCTTTTATGAATTGGTTATGTTGTTCATTTGTAGAGAATAGATGTTTCATTTGAATATTATCGATTATTGTTCCATGTCCAATTATTGTTAGTTTATCGCTTGTGAATTCCTTTCATTTCCACACACATTGTTCCTTTTATCAAATTCGCATTTGTTGTTCCTTCTTCAATATTCAATAATTCATTGTTCCTTTCCAGTAGATTAATTAATCATTGAAAGATCAATTCATTAAGTTTTCTCGAATATTAAATTATTGTTTCTTAGGTAAATGAATTTCAGTAATTGATTTATGCTTTGATTTATGGTGTGTTTTTATCAGAACATATTTATGTTGATTGAATTATTGAGTTTCAGAGTTTTTAGTTAATGTGTGAAGAACTTGATTGTTGCGGTAATTTAGATAAACTCAGATTTGTTGTAATTGAATTATCTACATGATTTAAACCTCTACGACTATCTGCATAGACTTTGCAGACATTCTTGAAATAAAATATGAATCTTCGTTTGATAAATTAATGCTAGAATAAGGTTGTGTTTAGGACATCTTTAGAGCCCAACAACGGTCACCCAGTGGCATATCATAGTGAGATACTATCAGATGTCATCCTTAAGTACCCCACCTATGACAAAGAAATGTACTCCATTGTACAATCCTACCGATAATGGAAGCACTACATTATCAGGAAGGAAACAGACATCCACACTAATCACAAGCCTCTACAGTTCATGCAGACATAAGGTAAATCGTAGAATGATCACCATCAAAATTGGTCCACATACTTGCAACAGTTCCATCTCAAAATCAAATATAAGATAGGGAGCACCAATCATGCCGGTGACTGCCTCATTCAACCTCCAGTTTATCCTTAACCAAAATGCTCCACTCCTATGGACATGAGGCATCCGAGTGGCCCCCACTCTACAAAAGTGATCCTAAATTCACTACCATTAACCAAATTTTGGGCACAGGTGCGACTGTCACTAAATTTCATCTTCAGGGTGAACTTTTATGCTATATGGTCCATCGTTGTGTTCCTTCAAGCAAGCATGCGAAGTTTATTTTGGAATATCACTACAGTCAGATGGTAGGACATTTTGGCATGGAAAATACTATGGCAGTACTATAGAAGCATTTATATTGGCCAAAACTTCACTAGGACATCAGAAAGTATATCAAGTACTACACTACCTATGTCATTGCCAAACTAGCCACTAAGAAGAAAGGTCTGTACACTTGTCTTCCTACTCCCAACAGACCATGGGAATCCATATCGATGGACTACATTTTAGGCCTTCCTTCAACCAAGCAGGGAAATGACTATTTTTTTTTTATGGTTGATCAGTTTTCTAAGTTGGCCATCCTAACAGCCTATAAGAAGAATATCATAGTGGAGGTCACTGCCAAGATCTTATTCAAATGGGTGTGGGTAAACTTCAGGATACCACATACCATCATATTAGATTGGGACAACAAGTTCCTAAGCACATTCTGGTCCAGCCTCTGGTCACTGTTGGACACCAAGTGTACTAAATCCATCGCCTTCCACCCCCAAAATGATGTCAAGATAGAGGTCGTAAAAAAAATGATCGTACATATCTTCTGCATGTACAACTACAAACATCCATGCACATGGGATGAGAATCTCTCATATGTTCAACATCGCTACAATAGAGCCCTTCATAGCTTGACCAGCCACAGTCCCTTTCAGGTGGGGTTGGGATTTCAACCATTTGGTCCCATTTATGTCACACTTCCCCTTGCATCCATACGAGAAGAATCATCCCATGCTCAATCTCAGGCTGACAAAACCACCAATTTTATTGAATAGATTCAGCTCATCCAGCAATAGATCCATGATATTTTACAGAAATCCAATGCTAAGTACAAATAGTGCCATGATCAACATTGGGTATCACACAAGTTTCAGGTGGGAGACAAGGTCTGGTTGCATTTTCAGAAAGAGTACCTTACAGGACCCCAATGGAAGCCTCATTCACTTTTCTATGGACCTTACACCATCACCAAGGTTGTGGGTTACAATGCTTTTGAGCTAAGTATTCCCCCTACCTTGACCTGCACCAAGTGTTCAATGTAGACCTCCTTCGACCATACTTCCCACCATTATTGGACACATCGGAGATCGCAGAGAAGTTGACATCGACGGAGCTCAACCATGACTACATGGAACATGAATCCATTGATCAGATCAGGGACACTCAAATTAAGGGCACTCGCCAACAGAGGATCCAACTTTACCAAGTTTTCAAAATAGGGCAGCTCTTGCACCAAGGAAAGTGGCTCACCCAGGGCCAAGTTTACAAAAGTTTCCCCATCTAATGGGGGCACTTAATGCAATGGAGACCATTTTTTTCTAAGGGAGGAGGAATAATACAGGTGTATATCGGTGTCCACCCACCTATTCCACTGGCTCAAAGAAAAATTTCCATTTTGGTAGTTTTTTTTATAATTGTTCGGGTCCCAAACTTTCGGGGTTGTTTTGAGGCCCTAAAGGACATTTTTTGCACTGAGAAACGCCTAGAATTTAGCCAGATGTGTTGGAATACTGAGAGGGGGGGTGAATCAATATGAGTACTTTTTATCGCTTTCAATCACAATATATAATCTTCAACTTTTTCAATAGTATTCAATAGCTCATCACTTGTGCATTCATTATATTATTGCATCATAAGCAATATCATTCATTAGTGCATAATAAACAACCACAGATACACAATACACTAGAATTTACATGGAAACCCAAATTGGATAAAACCATGGAATGCTTTATTATATATATCAAGAATATATTCATCGGAAGCACCAACTTCCCAATTCTCCAGCAACAACTGGAAGGAGGCTCCAACCCCCTATTTACATGCTCCAACCTAAAGGAAGCTACAACTCCTTGAATTCTCCATCTACAACTAGAAGTAGGCTCCAACCTGAAGGAATATCCAACTCCCTATGTTCTCCAGCTCCAACCGGAAGGAGGCTACGACCCCTGTATTTAGAGGCTCCAACCTGAAGGAAGCTACAACTCCCCAAATTCTCCAGCACCAACCAGAAGGAGGCTACAACCCCCTTTCCTTGCCCTGTCCTGCCACCCTGAAATATAAGTGTAGACTCAACCTATCACTACCACTAATCAACCTGTAACTTCCACTATCATCAACTAACATGTCATTGTCACATCAACCAATCATTGTCACTCTCTCACATCAACATGTGCTTGATGATCAACCAATAATCCAACCTGTCATTGTACCTGTCATGGTCACTAATATATCATCATCAATCAGATCCACTCACATGGATACCAAAACCATCACCATACCATGTACATCAACTTGTACCATACCACGTACATCAAAACATGTACCAAACCATGTACATCAACATGTACCAGAACTTGTACCATACCACGAAGTGCCTCTAGCAATGTACCATATCATCATCAACTCATGAACCATAACATCACCAAGATGTGTCTCAATATCACCAATCATGTACCATAATATATGCCAAGTGTAGGTACCATAACATCAATGATACACCATATACCTCAATCGTATACCAAAACCATGTATCGTGTACCATGTACCAAGCATCAACTATGTATATTTCAACCAAGCACCAAATAATGTGTCTCGTATATATTCCAACATATACCAAGTGTGTATTTCAACCATGCATCAACATCACAAGGATTTTCCTATAATAACCATGACATATACCAAACCAGATACAAAGGTGCCATAACATCACTCAACCATGTAGCCAAGATGTACCTCAAACCATGTGCCTCAAACATGTGCCAACATCCATAAACCATGTACCGAGAGATGTCATCAAACATGTGCCATATCAGTCATGATATTCCTTAATCATATACTGTACAAGAAACCATATGCCAAGTATCCAATATGTGCCTCAAGGCTTATACCAAAACTCACAAATCATGTACCTCAAACATGTTCCATAACCTCATCAAGGAGTGCCTCAAACATGCATCAATATCACCAAGAAATGTACCTCATACATGTACCAAAATATGCCTCACACCATGCACATAAGATGTGCCTCAAGCATGTGCCAATGTCTCAAAAAGATACC
>JASDQU010103679.1:136309-151176 GCA_032191745.1 Picea mariana
ATATATATATATATATATATATATATATATATATATATATATATATATATATATACAAAACAATGCAAAAGTCAACGAAAGTGTTAGGCAGTGGAAGCAAAAATGTGTTAGGCAGTTGAAACAAAAACGTAACAAGATTATAATAGCAAAGAATATAAAACCAAGATTAAACTGAGAACATCAATCACACAATTGATACAATGATTTATGTGGACACTTAATACGGTAAAAAACCACGAAGCAATGATAATCAGTATTCTTATTATTCGAGGGATAATTACAATGGCCAACCCAGGCATACAACCATCCTCTCCTCTCTAGGCACACACCGCACTCCACAATATTGTGTCTTGCTCACAGACACTCACTACACTCTACATTGCACTCTCACCTCTATGGGTATGCTTGTATATATAGCATCTCTCAAACAATTAAACAAATTGATTATAATAATATCCATCAGTTACACAAATTGTTAACAAAAGAGTGCATGCATGCACATTCTAAATATAGTTGCATGCATGTGCAGTTGGGAAACTCATTGGCATGTTTCCAACAATCTCCACCTTGACAACAATTTACCTAATATATTATGCCCTTAATTAATTCATCACCTTTTCTGCAAGTCAAGAGAATCCAAACACCATCGTAGCTTCTCTAACAAAACTGGTTTTGTAAACATGTCTGCAGAATTCAATTTTGTATGGACCTTTTCCAAAGCCACTCCACCTTCACCAACAACTTGTCTTACAAAATGGTACTTAACATAAATATGCTTTGTCTTACTGTGGTAAGGTAGATTTCTTTCCAAATGAATAGCACTTTGACTATCGCAAAATACTTTCACCTTGTCTTGCATCCCTCCAAACTCACCCAGTAAACCTTTTAACCAAATTGTCTCCTTGCATCCATATGAAACAACCATATACTATGCCTTGTTAGTGGATAAAATGACTACATTTTGAAGCTTTGACATCCAACTAACAGGTCCTCCTGCAAGAGTAAAGACATATCCTAAAGTGGATCTCATTTTTTCCAAGTCACCTGCAAAATTTGAATCTACATAACTGCAAACTGAATCTATGGAACCATCATAGGTGATAGAATAATTGTTTGTGCCTCTAAGATATCGAAGCACCCATTTCACTGCTTCCCAATGCTCTTTTCCTGGATTTTCCATGTATCGACTGACAACACCAAATGCAGGTGAAATATATGGTCTAGTACCCACCATCGCATACATCAAAATTCCCACTGCATTAGCATATGGTACACAAGACATATAATCCTTTTCTTCATCATTATTAGGACATAAACCTGAAGAAAGCTTGAAATGGGAAGCCAAAGGTATCTGTACGGGTTTCAAATTATTCATACTGAATCTCATAAGTATTTTCTCCACGTACTTCTATTGTGATAACCACAACTTTCTATTTTTTATGTCTCTGTGTATCTTCATGCCCAAGATTTGTTTTGTTGCTCCTAGATCCTTCATCTCAAACACCCTAGCCAACTGATTCTTTAACCTGTTGATTTTGACCATACTTTTGCTTGCCAAAATAATGAACATGTTAT
This sequence comes from Picea mariana, assembly GCA_032191745.1. Lineage (NCBI taxonomy): Eukaryota > Viridiplantae > Streptophyta > Pinopsida > Pinales > Pinaceae > Picea > Picea mariana. Next base: position 137,885 of record JASDQU010103679.1, read on the forward strand.
TTTCCAAATTTTTTAAGTAAACACAATGATCATAATCACTTCTTGTAAAATTTAAGCTCACCCTGAAGGAATCAAAATTCTTGTACCATTGCTTGGGAGACTGTCTCAGGCCACACAATGACTTCTTGAGTTTGCAAACAAACCTATTATTGTGATCCTGAACAAACCCTTCTGGTTATTCCATATATATATCATCATCCAAATCTCCATGTAGAAATGTAGTTTTAACATCTAGCTTCTCTAACTCAAGATCAAGTAAAGCAACTAGTGCTAACACAACACAAACTGAAACAAGCTTCACAACTAGTGAAAAGATCTCATGAAAATCAATACCTTCCTTTTGAGAATGCCCTTTTTCTACCAGTCTTGCTTTATACCTTTCAACTTTATCATTGGCTCCCTTTTTCAGCTTGTAGACCCACTTGCAACCAACAACCTTCCTGTCCTTTGGAAGTTCCACCAGGTCCCATGTTTTATTCCTCTCTAAGGCATCCATTTCTTCTTTCATAGCTTTTTTTCATTGAGCACTTTCAGTTACCTTAATTGCTTCCTGAAAACAACTAGGTTCTCCATCAATAGAAACCAAATCCACATATGAAACATAATCGTCATACCTTGTAGGAGGATTCCTAACCCATTTAAATCTCCTTAGAGATGGTTGAGGAATATCCTCAGTTTCCTGGATATTTTCTGCATCTTCATCTTCTTCTTCTAGAACTTCTTCATGCTCCTCCCTTTCTGAAGATGTATGAGTTTCCAATTGAATTTGTTGAACCTGCGGTACATGTTCTTGTCTCACTTCAACATCTACCAGTTCTGATTTTAAGAGTGAGGATTCGTCAAATACTACATCTCTGCTTATGATGAGTTTGTGGGAAGTAGGATCCCACAATATATACCCCTTAACTCCATCACCATAACCAAAAAAGACATATCTCTTTGATCTAGGATCTAACTTAGAACATCGATCTTTAGAAATAAGAGCATAAGCATCACAACCAAATATTCTCAGATTTGAAAAATCATATGAATGACATGTCCATACCTCTTCTTGAATATTACATTTTATTGCAGTTGATGGTGATCGATTTATCATATATCATGTTGTAAGAACTTCTTCTTCCCACAATTCATGTTGCAACTTGGCATTACTAAGCATGATCCTTTCTCTCTCTAGAAGAGTCATATTCATGCATTCAACAACACCATTTTGCTAAGTATAAACCGTGGTCTTATGTCTTTCAATCCCAGCTTCCTTGCAATAGTTCTCAAATTTCACAGATGTGAGATCGCCTCCATTATTTGTTCTTAAACACTTGATTGACCTGTCAATGCTCTTTTCAACCAAAGCTCTGAATTGCTTAAAAGTATTAAATTCATCAACTTTTCTTTTATGTATATAGACCCAAACTTTTCTAGAGTAATCATCTATAAATGTCACAAAATTTGACAATCCTCCAAAAGAAACTGTAGGGGATGGTCCCCAAACATCTGAATGAATGTAATCAAGAATACCTTTGCTCATATGTCTTCATGTTTTAAACATTTGTCTACATTGTTTTCCAAAAACACAATACTTGCATAAATTCAAATTCAGAAACTTCAAACTTGGAAGTGACTTACGATCAACCAGTACCTTAAGTCATTTCTCGCTCATATGACCCAAACGATGATGCCATAAATGAACAAAGTCACTTGCATCTTTAGATGCTACCATTTCTTGATTTATTTATGTCCTTCCTTTAAGCTTATAAAGGTTCACGGTCCTCTTTGCCTTCATGACTACTAACATTCCTTTGGACACCTTCAGTACTCCACCTTGAGTTGTATACATGTAACCAACAGAATATAGAACTCTCAAAGATATTAAGTTATTTCTAAGTTTGGGTGCATGCCTTACATCTGTTAATGTTCTTACTAAACCATCATGCATTTTAATCCGAATGCTACCAACTCCAACAATTTTACAAGAAAAATTATTTCCCATAAAAACAACACCATCATCAATAGATTGGTAAGTTGAGAACCAATTTCTATGAAGACACGTGTGGCTGGACACACCAGAATCTAACAATCAATGATGATGTTGATGTGAAACATCACAAGTAGACAATACCTCATCAACCATACCTGAATCGGAACCTGAACTTGTTTCAGCTAAATTAGTTTCCTTTGCTTCTTTTGTGGAGTCCTCCTTGGATGCATTTTGTCTTTTCCAACAATCCTTCTTGAGATGCCCAAATTTTCCACAAAACCAACATTTTTTCTTACTCTTCTTGCCTTCTGAATTAGACTTTGATGTACCCCTCTGATTTTTCTCTCTTTTTGTAGATCGACCTCTGACCACCATTGCTTCTGTTGTTGAGGTTTTTTTATTGGATCTTTTCCTCATCTCCTCAGACAACAAAACTCCCACAACAGTGTCATAATCAATGACACGTGTTGAGCTAAGCCACATAGTTGTGACCAGATGATCCCAAGACTCGAGCAACGAACAAAGTAGTGTAACCACCTTGTCATCATCTTCGTACATTACGTCCATACTAGATAATTGACAAATCATAGTATTGAAAACATTCAAGTGATCAACAATTTTCGTACCTTATTTCATCCGTAAGTTGTACCACTGCCTCTTCAAGAAGATTTTGTTCGTCAAGGACTTTGTTATATACAGACTCTTCAGTTTGTTCCACAAACTTTTTTTGTCTCCTCTTCAGCGATGTTAAACATCACTTCATTTTTCAGACACAAACTAATGGTACTAAGGGCTCTTGCATCCAGATCTTCTCAGTCCTCGTCTTTCATGCTTGTCGGTTTCTTTGTCTTTCCAACCAATGTTCTTTGCAATCCTTGTTGCATAAGCAGATCTCGCATCTTGAGCTTCCATAACACAAAGCTATTATTGCAGCTGAGTTTTTCCACTTCAAACTTAAAATGATGCACTCTCACCATTAATGCAAAACTCCAAAAAAAACATCACTTTTAATAAACCAGGCTCTTAAAATTCAAAATTAAATTCAAAAAAGGTTTAAATTCCAAAAAAATTATTTTAAAAAAATATGTATCTTAATAAACACATTTTTAAAAACATTCACCTCCACCCATAAATTTGATTCCACCATATATTTTGTCTCATGTGCATAATAAGACAAAACGTGAACCAAAACTTATCCCTCACCTTTATTAAATTAATATCATCCACCTCACCTTTTTGTTCATTAAAAAGCTCACCTTCGAACTTCATACCATGGCTAAAAACTTTTAATTTTTGAATTAAACAGAGGTTGTCGTACCTTTCTATGAGGATAACCCGCGACAATTACAAAATTGTCGCAATTGTATATTGTTTGATGTTCACAACAATTTGCAAATTTTGTCACACTGTGCACTGTGTGATGCTTGCGACGATCTACAATTTTTTTTAATTTTGTAAGTGTGTGTGCCTGTCGCACTTTTTCATAGGGATAACCCGCGATAATGTGATAAACCATTTCTTAGGTTGCTCCACTCTACTCAGCTCGGCTCGGTTAACTTGCTCTGCTATCTAGTGATTGAATTATCTTTTCCTTCGCTCTATGATCATTCAACTCTACGCTTTGATACCACTCGTTAGGTAGCGAAAGCAAAAACGTAACAAGATTCTAATAGAAAATAATATAAAACCAAGATTAAACCAAGAACATCACTCACACAATTGACACAGTGATTTATGTGGAAATCCAATATGGAAAAAAACCACGGGGCAATGATAATCAATATTCTTATTATTCAAGGGAGAATTACAATAGCCAACACAGACATACAACCATCCTATCCTTTCTATGCACACATCACACTCCACAGTTTGCGTCTTACTCACACAAACTCACTACACTCTACATTGCCCTCTCACCTTTATCGATATGCTCATATATATAGCGTCTTTCAAACAATTAGATAAACAAATTATAACAAAATCCATCAATTACACAAACTATTAACAAAAGAATACATACATGCACATTTTAAATACAGTTACATACATGTGTATGTTGAAAAAATCATTAACATATTTCCAACACAAAATTCTCACAATTGTTTACTTTGCTTAAAAATTTAGAGTATGTGTACTTTGTTTCTAATTGACGGATTTGTAAATTGAAATGTGAAGCTTCACAGCATAAGCTATGGCGTGGAATCAATATAGGACAATTCAAGTTATGACACACTTACATTTGTCTAGTACAAAATACGCTTTTAAATGCAATTATCAATAATTTATTGTGAAATTGAGTCATGTTAAATTTAACTCTTATGATTAGTAATATTATATTGTAAAGTTAATTAGTGTATTACATGTTAAATTTAATTATTATGAGGGGTTTGGCTTGAGTCGTATATCCACTCTTCTTCAAATAAAATAAAGTTTTTTAAGATTGTGGAATATCAATCCTCATAGTTAATTTTTTAACCAATGGAGAAAAGCTAATTAAAGTAAATTATTGATTTTGCTCAATGTTTGTTGGATAAACTAAATCTACAATCTAGTTAAGTTCATATCTTTTGATATTTATTATTTTATAAATTTAAACTATTTATAAATAAAAATGTTATTTTTCTTATTATTTTATAAACTTAAACTATTTATAAATAAAAATAACATAAAAATGTTATTTTTCTGTTTGTTACTTTGAGATAAAAGATTTGATAATTTAAACAAATGAAAATTCAACTTCTAATATATCAAATAACTTTTATCAATTAGTCAGATTGAGTTTTCATCGGATCAGAGAGGATTCATGGACCTAAATCATACTTTTTTCAGAATGGACTATCAGAACAAGGCTATTTGTTAGTGAGTTTGGATCCCTATGTTTGTTTGTTAATTAAAAAGAAGATTAAATATTTTATAATTTAGATTTTTTTTTATTTTTTATTATTTAATAATAATAATAAAATTTGTTAAAATTATAATTTTAGATAAATAAAATTAATATAAAAATAAACTCAACACTTCTACAATATTAATTTTTATTTTATAAATTCAAAATTATTCTAATTAAATTTCACATTAATTATATAAATTTTACATTAATAATATAAGTGTATCATAATTACACAATCTACTTAAATTTATATCATGGAACTAAAGGGCTTATATAAATTTCACATTAATAATATAAGCCCATTTCATAATTACATAATCTACTTAAATTTTTATCATGGAACTGAAGGGCTCATATCATAGGAAAACGACTTTTCAAAATTCTAAAATAAAACAAAGAAAGTTTACATTAATATTGTTGTTACACATTTTGTAAACCAGTGATATTAGTGTTTGATATTTTTTCATCCATTTTTTTTTGTGTGTGTTTTTTACAAATGTTCGTCACTTGTTGGGTCAACATTTAACCATTGGCTGAGAAACTATAGCCCAGGGGCATTTAAGTTGTCAAAATCACTTGGGGCTCGCATCTGGCTTGGGTTGCACCAACCCTTAACATGGTTGGATTTTGAGTGTCTCCTCCTAACTAAACACACCGTAAGGGTATTGAAATCAGATGACCTAGAAAATGAAACCCACATCTTAACCAGATGTACCAGATAAGAATTGACTTTTTCATATTCATAGCCATGAGTCATTGGCTTGTGTATGTTTTATGTAAAGAGTCATATCTTTTTAATAAAAAATTATATTTCATTCCCATGCATTAATATTGTGATCATGCAGAACTCTCAACCAAATAACCAAATAGTTTACTGATGGTTTTACATATTGTTGATCTGTTAAATAATTTTATATTTTACTAACATAATAGCTATAAAGTCAATGATTTGGTAACATTGTTGTTTCAAATTGTTATCGAGAATTAAAGGAAATTGTTTATGAAGGGTTTTTTTCTAAAAGTGTCATTAGTATGCATTTTATTTTATATTTATTTTTTTCCATCATTTTAATATTATGTTCATTAAGATATTTTGAAATAAAAGAAAAGAAGAGACAAATTATGTTCTTTTATATAGTCACAATTTACAATTTTCAAGACCCTCATAAAATAACAATTCTCATTCAAATAACAAAATCACGATAATGCTCACTTCAAAAAAAATATAAGTACAATTGCAACTTTATACTAAATATCCATTAACCTTACCTATTTCAGTTTGAAAACGAATTTGGATGGTTGGAACCAAAAAATATTCTTGAATCACGATCTTTGGGTGGTTACATGAGGGCACCAGATAATATTCTTGAATCCCGATCTTTTCTTCTCAGTGCTCAGTTTTCAGCATGTAGTATTGTAGATGCGATGGAGATGAGATTTTTCCAGCATGCCTAAAGGCCCACTGTGGAGAGAGTCTATGATTTTGTGTGGTGGGAACCATACAGTCTATGTGGTGGGAATAGGACTATGAATCTAACTCTATGCGGTGGGAATCTGAATTTATAACCAGTTGGCCCATATCTTTTCTTCTCTCTCAAGAATCAACCTATTCTCCCTCAAGCTTCAACTTGTATCCTACAAGATTACATTGTCATGTCTCCAAATGAGGAGAGAGCCTCTCTGCACTCAATCATATAATACTTAGGAGGAGGCCCCTATGGAAAGAATATGTGAAGAGTAGTGAGAGAGATTAAAACCTATTGTAATATCTCCTCTTCCTTTATGCCATTTGAAAGTTGCACACTGTAGTCAATTAACATCAAAAAGCTAGTTGTTTTATTTTGTTGAAACTACCAACTAATTTCCCATGCAGCTACATGCACACCGTATCAGCTAAAAATGGAATGTGCAGGCATGCACACTACAGTGAGCAGTTTGTATAACTGGTGGATCTGGTTTGTTTAACCGTATAACAGATCCTATATATCCAGCATACCCATAGAGGTGTGGGGATGTAATGTAGTGTAGTGCATTGTGTGGGAAGAGAGTGAGAAGATGGTTGTAAGTCTGTGTTGGCTGCTATAATTCTCCCTTGAATAATAATAATATTGATTATCATTGCCCCGTGGTTTTTTCCACGTAAATATTGTGTTCACTGTGTGATTATTGTTCTCAGTTTTTTTCTTTTCATTAATCTTGTAAGTTTATGCTTTCTCTTCCCAACAAGTGGTATCAAAGTAGGTGGGAAGGTGAATTGAGCCAAGTTGAGATGAATATGTGTTGGAAGAGATCGAATTGTGTGTTGTTTTCTAGAAAGGAATTCATTGCAGAGGGGGGCATTGTTCTTTTTTCCAACGCACCCTAACCTATGTTGGCGAGGCGTTGATTTGTCTCGCCTTACTTTTTTTACGTTTTCAAACATCAACACGTACTTGTACTACTACAAATCCTAAGAGTATAACTTTTGGGTGTTCTTTATTCATCTGTTCTTCATTTACATGTTCTTGTTTTCTTTTCCAAACCTTCTTGTATATGATATCAATGTTCTCTTTCATGGAAGTATTCATCATGCTTCTACAGTCACGTGTTATATGTCCATAGTTGTGGCACTTGTAGAATTCAATATTTTGTGGGGCCACATAAACATTCCTTGCTTGACCATTTCCTCCATAAGCTCTGCAATCTACAGCTTTATATCTAAGGTTATTACAAAGAAAACAATAACCATAAAAGAAACTTTGATACATGGGAGTGAATGATCTTCTTTTTGTTGTGATCCTTTTGAACTCGTGCCTTGGTTGATCACAATCTTTTATTATGTTGGTTCCTTCACAATGATTGAAACTTCTTTGATACATGAAAGTGGAGGGTCTTCTTTTATATATGTATTTCTGTAATCATGTTCTTGAGTCTTATTCATTTCTGGAATGTTCTCCTTTGAGGGATTGTGTTCTTCCTTCTTGATAGAGTCTTTGATGACTTCTGCATAACTCTTAGTATCTCTTAATTCTTCCTTTCTAGTAACCTGTAACTTTTATCTTCATTCTTCCTTTCAAGTTACCTGTAACACAGTACACAAAACTTTTCGTGGAAACCCAACCATAGAATGTTTTATGATATCTATCAAGAATACATTCATAGGAAGCACCAACTTCAAAATTCTCCAACACCAACTGGAAGGAGGCACCAACCCCCTGATTTATAAGCACCAACCCGAAGGAAGCTACAACTCCCTGAATTCTCCAACACCAACCGGAAGGAGGCTACAACCCCCTGATTTACAAGCTCCAACCTGAAGGAAGATCCAACTCCCTGTGTTCTCCGGCTCCAACTGGAAAGAGGCTACGACCCCCTGATTTACAGGCTCCAACCTGAAGGAAGCTACGAATCCATGAATTCTCCGACACCAACCGGAAGGAGGCTACAACCCCATTTCCTTGCCCCATCCTTCCACCCTTAAATGTAATTGTAAACTCAACTTGTCACTACCACTGATACTGTCACTGTCACTCTCACCAATAAATCAACCAACCTATCATTGTCACTGTCACATCAACCTGTGACTACCACTTTCATATCAACCTGTCATTGTCACATCAACCTATAACTAATGATCATCCAACCTATCATTGTCTCTATCACTATATTTGTCACGGATATACCATCATCAACCAGATCCATTCACATGGATACCAAAACCATCACCAAACCATGTACATCAAAACATATACTATACCATGTACATCAACCATGTACCACAACTTGTACCATACCATGCATCAAACATGTAACATGCCATGTACCAAAATCACCAAGAAGTGCCTCTAGCAATGTACCATATCATCATCAACTCATGAACCATAACATCACCAAGATGTGTCTCAATATCACCAATCATGTACCATAATATATGCCAAGTGTAGGTACCATAACATCATTGATCAAACATACATCAACCGTATACCAAAACCACATACCAAACATCTATTATGTACCAAATGATGTGCATCAACCAAGCACCAAACAATGTGCCTCATACATATGCCACCATATACAAAGTGTATACCTCAACAATGTGCCAACATCACAAGGATGTGCCTATATCAACCATACCAAACCAGATACAAAGGTACTATATCATCACTCCATCATGTAGCCAAGATGTGCCTCAAACCATGTGACCCAATCATGTGCCAACATCCATAAACCATGTACCAAGAGATACCATCAAACATGTGCCATATCACTCATGATATTCCTCAAGCATATACCATATAAATAACCATATGCCAAGTATCCAAGATGTGCCTCAAGGCATATACCAAAACTCACAAAGACATGCCTCAAGAATGTATCACAACATTCAATGCATGTACGTCAAACACATGCTATAACATCATCAAGAAGTGCCTCAAACATGCATCAATATCACCAAGAAATGTACCTCATACATGTACCAAAATATGTCTCACACCATGCACATAAAATGTGCCTCAAGCATGTACCAATGTCTCAACAAGATACCAAAGACATGCCCTCAATATCACCAAGAAAGTACCTCATACATGTACCAAAATATGTCTCACACCATGCACATAAAATGTGCCTCAAGCATGTACCAATGTCTCAACAAGATACCAAAGACATGCCCCAAGCATGCACCATAACATCACCAATGTATAATATGCATATAACCATACCTTTGAACCTGTAGCTAACCTGATACACAGATTTAAGACTTGTAGATTGTCCTCAGCCTCAGCAACCTGGTAGTAGCATCCTCCCCAAATTTGCCTCAGCCTCATGGGACTAAGACAAGTCAACTAGCGGGGCCTCGTGGGACAAGGGTCATACAACCCGCGGGGGTGCCTCGCGGGACACCAGTAGCATGACCTGCAGGGGTCAGCTAAATTAGGGATTCTCAAAAACCCTCACTCTCCTCTGCAATCTCAAAACTTTTACACTCATTACTCTTTAACTTCCTTAGACTTGCTACCTCAGATTCACCAAATAGATTAATTGTGCTCACATAGAAAATATTCAATAAAGTTGTGTGTGTAAGAATGAGAGGCTTCTTGAAGTGTATTTATACTTGTCCATGTGACTTATTTCCTTAACTTAAGGTATGACAAGTACTTTCTTGTTATAAACACTTTACCCTTTTAATTAATGACTTGTAACTCTTTAGGGGCTTCTTAACCATCATTCGAGGCTTCCTACTTCATGACCTCATAACTCCTCAACCATGAGGAACTACGTGACGTACCACCTACCGTTGCAAACAACATGATGAGGACTATCCATATTTGAGTGTGTTACATGTATTTACAATGTGCTTCATGTCCTTATTCCTCAAATAATTTATAGCTTCATGACCATACCTCTGGGGATTATTTTAGACTTCTTCAAATGCACCCATCACATATGTTGACATCAATGACAACCATTTTTTTTCTGTTGACATCAATGACAAGCAATTTCCCAACAACATCAGTGACAACCAACTATCCAACATACACCACTTAACATTAGGTCTTATGGGTATCCATATTCACAAAAGAGTGAGATTGAGTGTATAATCCAAGAAATGTTATCTAGGCTAGCATCATTCAACCCAGCAAAAGTGATTTCTCTTCACTAGTAGTAATGATGGTTATGACAAATGATCGTTCATGGCATATGTGTCCAAATTACAGACATCTCAACAAAATGATCATCAAAGAAAAGTTTCATATTCCCGTCATTGATGAATTATTAGATGAATTCCATGGAGAAAATTTATTTACTAAGTTGGATCTTCATTCAAGATATTATCAAAGAAGAATGAGGTAGGAAGACATTCCCAAAATATCCTTTAGAACACATGAAGGTCATTATGAGTTTTTGGTTATGCTATTTGGGCTTACTAATTCACCTTCAACATTTCAAAACTTGATGAATTATATTTTCAAACCCTTCCTTAGAAAGTTTTTGTTAGTATTTTTTGATGACATACTAATCTTAGAAAATCTTAGGAAGAGCATGTACAACATGTTGACAGAGTATTACAACTATTGGAAGAGAAACAACTTTATGCAAAGCCTTCCAAGTGCACCTTTGGGGTTCAAGAAGTGAAATATTTGTGTCATATTATATCTCATGAAGGTGTCAAAGTGGACCCTAACAAAATTAAAGCGATAAGGAAATGGCCAATTTCAAAAACCTTGAAGAAACTTATAGGATTCTTAGGATTGACAGGATATTACTGCAAGTTTTTCAAGAACTATGGTCAAATAGTAGCACCTCTAACAACATTATTAAAGAACGAATCATTTTCTTGAAGTAACCAAATATTTTGAAAAACTTAAGGAGGATATGTGTACAACTCATATCATGACCACACCCGACTTCACAAAAACCTTTATTCTGGAGTATGATGCCTCAAGTCATAGCATTGGTGCAGTTTTAATGCAAGAAGGAAGGCCCCTTGCCTTTGGAAGTATCCAACTTAAAGGATAAAACTTACTCAAACCCATTTATGAAAAATAAATGTTGGCCATACTACATGCAATTAAGAAATGGCTCCCTTACCTAATAGGAAGACACTTCAAAGTAATAACTTATCATGATAGTTTGGAATACTTCTTGGAGCAACGATTATATTCAAAAGAGAAACAAAAATGGTTTACAAATATGTTAGTTTATAACTTTGAAATTATATGCAAAAAGGGAAAACATAATATTATGGCAGATGCACTTTCAAGGAAAGAAGAAGAAACAGAGGATTCATTATGTGTTATTTCTATTTTGCAATATGATTGGGTGGAAGAAGCAAGGATAGAAGGGAGACAATATCAAGAGGTATGCAAGATCATTCAGCAACTACAAGAGGACCCTAGTGCATTAGATAAATTTGTGTGGAATAATGATTTGCTATGGTATCATGATCACCTATATTTAAGTAAGAATTCCCAACTCATCATGGTAGTAGTGGATCGACTAACAAAGTGTGTCCATTTTTTCTCTCGTTCTCTTCCTTCTAAAGAAAGTATAGTAGCCACAACATTCGTATAAATAGTTCAAAAGCTACATGGAGTCCACAAGATTATTGTAAGTGATAGAGATCCAATTTTCACTGGAAATTTTTGGACTGAATTATTTTCTTGTTTAGGTACTTAATTATCTCACAGCTCATCTTACCATCCTCACTCCAATGGGAAAACTGAGATTGTGAATAAATGTATAGAAGGATATATTCATGTATTTTCATCTGATAAATAGACACAATGGGTCAAGTGGTTTCCCTTGGTAGAATGGTGGTGCAACACATCCTTCCATACTTCATCGAAAATTTCCCCATTTATGGTACTCTATGGATATCATCCTCCATCCATCACATTTCCCTTGAAATGGATTGCAAAGGTTCAAGCAGTGGAGGACCACATAGGGCATCAACAAGAGGTTCTCAAAATATTGAAGGGAAACTTAGTTATGGCACAAAATACGATGAAACAACAAGCAAATCAGCATCACAGTGAAAAGGAATTTGAAGTGGGGGATTGGGTATTTTTTAGGCTAAAACCATATAAACAGATGTCCCTCAAGCAACAAAACAAGGATGATAAATTAGCACCCAAATATTATGGCCCCTATAAGTTGTTGCAGAGGAGTGGAAGTATGGCTTACAAATTGGAGTTGCCTCCATATTCACGTGTATATCCAGTCTTCCATGTTTTTAACTTAAATAAGGTGATTAGTGACAAGATCTCAATCCAAACTATTTTACCATAGATTAATGAATAAGGAAAAATCATACTAGAACCAGAAACAACCATTGAAACAAGGATTAAGCAACCACAAAATCGATCATTTAGTAAGTACCTTGTCAAATGGAATAACCTACCAGTAGAAGAGGCGACATGGGAAGATGAATTATTCACGTAGAAACACCCATATGGAGCGGTTAGTCAAGTGTTGAGGACAACACTTGTTTGAAGGGGTGGGGCATGCTAAGTCCTAGACAAAGCCCCATGTTAAGCACAAAACCCCTTATTAAGCCTTAGATGTTGAGTTATTACATTTCTTTTGTTATATTAGTAAGTCGGATGGAACCTTTTATTGGACCCTTTCATTATAATTGTACCATTTGTCTCCTATATATATACAAAGGATACCTAGTCTTTGGATCATTATATATTATCTTATGAATTGGATATATTGTAAAAGGAGATTTCCCCCTCGAAGTGAACTATATTCGTTGACTTTTTGTCATTATCAAGGTGCTAGGTTCATAACAATAACCTACTATGCCAAAGAAATTCATATGAAATATTACATCACAAACTCACTATTTGTAACGAACAAATTATGAAATAAATTGTAAAATAAACTCCTACTTAAAATTAATTAATTGAAAAAAATTATAAAAATTATTAATAAAATTATAAT
>JASDQU010103679.1:154633-177777 GCA_032191745.1 Picea mariana
ATTGTGTATCTTTGGATTTCATCAATCAGACCAGCTTATATATTGGTGATATTGGTCCATTTTCATTTGTTTTTATTTTTGTTCCTATGCTCATAATTTCATTTAGTTTTTGTTTAATTCTTGTTAATAGCTTTGTTGTTTTCTTTCTAACCTTTTACCATACAACTGTCATGACTAGCAAAGCCCAACTAGGCATGTAAGCACTCTCATTTTGCTCATCAAACGACGAATAGAGTGCAAACAACACTGCAAACCATCCACTACTGCAATCATTGAATAAACCTAACTAAAATTAAATGAATTTATTTGATGACTAATCAATCCTAGATTCGCTAAAAAAAATTGTGGGAGGTATCCAATTACTTAATTAGATGGTTGAATTTGAATATCAGTGCCATTTTTTCTCGAACATAACAGTTGTCGTTCTCTTTGTTGCAATTGTTGTTCCCTTTGCGGGTAGTGTCGTTCATTCAAACAAAATATTTGTTGTTTCCTTTGTTGTGATTGGTGTTCCCTTTGCAGGTAGTGTTGTTCATTTGAATGTAACAACTTTCATTCCCTTTGTTGTGATTGTCGTTCCCTTTTGCGAGTCGTATCGTTCATTCGAATATAATAGCTGCCATTCCCTTTGTCGCGATTGTCATTCCTTTTTTTGGGGGAAGCAATGTTCATTCAAAAGAAACAATTGTTGTTCCTTTTTGTGGTTGTTCCTGTTGTTGTTCATTTCCTTTGAAAGTAACGATTTTTCACCAACAACACGTCCTTCTGATACGTTTAGCCACTCCTTTGGGTATGAAATTCACTAACTAATTTTCAATAGCATCACTTCTAATTATCATAGTAGTGATTTTTTATTTTCTTTTGTGGACTATCTATCATACCTTATCAAATTATTTTTGGATTGATTTTTCCAAATTATCTTAATATTGTTCATAATCCTTAACCACCGTAATTTATTTCTTTCCCCTATAAATATACATATACTTGAATGATAATTTTCCTTCACATCATAATAAGGAGTCTAAGGAACATTTTTACTTGGAATTATTACACTTATTATGCCATCCCACACTCTTAAGGAGTAGATGAGCCTCCCTTAATAAAGCCTTAAAAAATAAAACGAGAAGGAAATAATAATTAAAATAAAGAAAACAAACTTCTCCCACAAGGATAGGGGGTCTCATCATGAGCCAACCTACCATGATAATAAGAGATTAACATAAGTGACATTCCCACTATGTCTACCACACTAGGGTAATGGCCCTTGGCATTTAGCGTCAAAGGACAAGAGGTCTCATCACGAGCCAGCTTGTTCACTTAGGTTACAATCTAGTGAGTGGAATTGTCGTTATCTGGCTACCAAACTAGGATAGTGGCCTTTTTTGGGGGAAAAGATGATTCAAACTATTTATTGAGGATACTGGCTCATCTATGGGTTAAAAGGAAACCTGTTGAGTTTATGGACGCCGGTTGGCAGTTGTGGCTCTGCCTGTGGTATGGAAGTTTTTTTTTTATACTCTAAGTTGTTTTTTGTGTTCCTAGACTTCCTTTCTTAAAAAAGAGGCTATCATTCTGGTTATATTAAACACAAGGGAAAGTAACAAAGTTATGTCATGTGGAATATTTATAAAATGTGAACAAATTTAGACTACTTGGAATATTCTTCCTTAACATATTTTGAACATTGGTATTTGAACTTGTACTTCCCACGAAAGGTGTGATTATCGTTCATGATTACATTTAAATGCTTTGAAAGTTATTAATGGTCGTTCTCCCAATGGCGGCGGCATAATAATTATCCCTCACTTGACTAACCACCATCATTACGCTCACACATATCGATGGTCAAGGTTGACCTTTTCATTTATCATGGGGTGGATATTCCACACAATTATCGATAGAAAATAATGATTACAATTAATGGGAAAATTTGTGTTTCTATATTCCATTGTTGTTCTGTATTTTTTACCATTTCTAGTAATTTTTTCTCACAGGCTGGTCTAACTAAGTTTGCAGTTGGGAATGATAGTTGTGCTAACTTGTTTACAAAAAACATGGGTGGTCGAAGCATTCGTCGCGAGCCTACATCGTTGCAAGTAACCGACCAAGCCAGGGAAATTCTACACCATCAGGGATGGATGCAATATTTAACGGATTGAAGGGATTCGATGTAAATGTCATGCTAGCATTTTTCAAAAACTTATAGGGAGGAGTCTCAGTAATTCGAGGTATAAAAATACCAGTTACTGATGCCATTATATTTGAGGTAACATGCCTCCCAAACGAAGGAACACAGTGGACCAGGAAATATACAACACTTAAGGAGGTTGTGGAGTCCTTTGTAGAACCAGGAGAAGAATTATACAAAAAAGGGAAAGGCCTCAACCCCTCTGCTCTAAACGAACTATGGAAGGAGCTAGAAGGCATGATACAGAGATATATCACATGTGACGGGTGATACGACATGGTGATACCTCACCACCTTAAGTTGTTCACAGTACTAAAACAAAGGTCAATGATAAATCTACCATTCTTTTTTAATACCATGTTGCATGAAGTCATCCGGAGAACCCAGAAACCCAAATACTCTACTAATGTAACTAGTGTTGAAGGAAAATCTCCCTGCGGACAGGTAGATCTCCTCTTGAGAGCTAGACTCTTAACTCTTAAGACAGAAGATGCTTATCATGGACACTGACTTCCTTTTAGGTATAGATAAACTAATGTGTGAGGAGGAAGGAGAAAATAAGTACCTTTTACCGGTGTTTGTCTTTGCACAGTTCGAGTTGAGCTCCAATCTTGAACTCCTCGATAAGCCTTGTAGACAAACAAAAGTACAAACAAATTCCTACTGTACTGAGATTAGTTCAAAATAGGTCTATCTATTAGAGACAAATTCATGTGATATCAAACACAAAATTGAAAGAAACAATCCAAGCATATTATATTAAAGAGAACAAAACGAAGAATGCTTACAGTCATAGATGTGAGTGTAGCAGCTTCGCCAAGTCTTCCTCGTCTGAACCCTTGCTCAAACAGTCTACACACTGAATGTTGATGTTTCAAAAGACACCTTCTTCATGAGATCATAGGTTAGATGCTTCACAATTTATTCCATTCCCTTTTACCATGAGAAGCCCTATTTAAATAGGCTTGGATAGGCCCAACTACTTGAGATATATTTGGGGTAAGTTGAGGATTTTCCTCCTCTAGTTATGGATCTACCCTAATATCATGGCTTGACTAAGGATTCAAATCCAACTGCCTTCAGATATTGAGGGGATGTTTCCCTCATTATTCTCAACAAACCAATTTTTTGCCCAAAATAGGTAGCGCTCCTCCAAAAAGTGCATTAGAGATTTATAGCTCTCCTTAAAAGAGTAGCATCAAGCGTTGGCACTCCTGATAGTGGAAATTCTCCCCATAAAGGGCATCAGGGTGTTATAACACTCCCTAACAATATAGGGGGGGCGCTCCTCTCCAAAAATGTCTTTTGAGTGGGTTTGTTAGTGGCAAAACACTTGTACTTCTAGTAAACCGATTCCTCCTCTTCAAGACTAATCTTTGAGGTGTCCTAAGTGTCCTTGTCATGTTGTTGGAGGCATGACATAGGAAAGAAGGTAGTATGATGTCAGCAACACTTATACACTTGCAGTCAATATGCGACACTTGAAATGATGACACTTGTGACACTTGCGAAGTGAGTAATTTTGAGGTGTAACAGATTGCCCCCCAAAGTATGAAGTTAGAAGATGAGAACTGATAACTTAAATACTTTGCAGAATTTCAAGCAAGGGTGCGGGATCAGAGAACTTGACAGAAGCTGCACACAACCATCAAACAAATGTTAAGACATGCTTCAAACCCAAGGCAGACATACCTATGCTTGAGTGATAGAGACTTTCAAGGTATGGCCGCCATAAATACACTACAGATCCATAATTATATTGATAAAAGGTATAGCCACCGAAGATAAACTATGGATATATACTCCCATGACCTGAACTGATCGTAGCCACAAAGAATACACAATGGATCCATGAGATGACAAGACATAGCCACAACCAATACAAAGTGGATCTATGTGACAGTATATGTGTCAATGTTCAAGAGAAACTCTGTCGCAACCTGGGAAAAGTACATATAAGAGTGATCACTCAACCCAGGGTCTTCTTTACCGATACAGATGTAGTATGAATCTAACTATGCGAATAGATGTTTTGATGTCGAACATGGCATAAACCTCTTGATTACAAGTCAATGAGGTGAACCGTTAACAAGCGCGAGGGAGATTACCATTGATGTCGATGATTCCCAAGGTACTTAGTACATTCCAACAAGTGCGAATAGATGAGTTGGATTTGAACATTCATGGAATCATCCAATCAGAGGTCGATGATGTTAACCCATTGTCTAACATGAGGAGGCCTGCCATTAAGGCATGTAGGTCCCAAGGTACTAACTGGTTTCTAAGTCTAATCCCTGGATAATGTGTTGAGGTTGACAAAAAAAGACTTGTCGTAGGAGGGCCTTGATGTATCCCCCATCAACGACATGAAACTGACATAGAGTTGTAATTGGTGGATCAAAAGAACATGGACTGACATGGGTATTGAGACAAGATATTTGTGATGGCTGACTCTCGAGGAAATACTTTCCTTGAACACTGAGGCACAACAGCAGAAACATGACATGGACCAAAACATGATGATGCAGTGGATACTGTGACTTTCGTCGGGTGATCCAAAGAAGTAAAAAAAAACTCAGAGGATTGGTTTAGTGCAGAGGTTCGGTGGATTGAAATGCGTGCAAAGACAAGGTGCCATGTTCAAGGGCAAATCTAAGAGTTACTTGGTAATGTTCTCAAAAACTGCTTGGCTTGCTTCTTTCAATTTTTCCCCCATCCAGATAAATGAGTACCTATTTTTAATCTAACGAGCTCGAGGAGGGTAACACATGCTCGATATAACTCACCTTTGGTAAGTTCCTCTTCCTTTGTTTAACGAACTAGAATAAGTAAGGGTTTGGTCCCATATGGGCCTGTCAATGTTTGTTTTAATGAGTCCAAAGATAGAAAAATTGAAGGTTTTTCATGATTATAGAGTCTGGAAAAACACTTAAAAGAGAACTCTCTCAGTTCCTTTTTCATAAAGTAGTCTGGTGAGACCGAAAAAGAGATAAAGTATCGATCAACAGACATTTTCTTCAAATACTTTAACGAGCGTGAAAAGAACAAGGTCGCTCGGCAATCTTTTCATGTTTAGAGAGTCTGAAAAGAACTTAAAGATGACTCCAATGTTTTCCTTTTTCGTAATGTTAGTCTCACGAGGCAGAAAAAGAGATAAATTATCACTCGAAAGACGCCCTTTCAAAAATTTTAATGAGTGGGAAAGGAAGCAAGATCACTCGTCAATATTTTCATGTGTAGAGAGTTTGAAAAGATCTTAAAGGAGACTCTAGGGGGTTCCTTTTTTGTGTATCCATACAGGTCCGAAAAAGAGATAAAATTTTACCTGGATGCATTCTCATGTATTTATGAGCATGAGAAAGAACAAAGACTAAGATTGGTATGCCCCCAGCTTGAAAAGCTAGTGGCTTAACTCCAGAATGATCATCAAAGGCTGGAGACATGCCCTCCAAGCTTCAATTCATTCATCGACTTTGAGGTTGTCACCAATTTCTCTAGTAGAGGAGAAAAATGAGAAGGGTGGATGAAAATAAGGTTCGAGAGAGGTGACTGTTTCATTTTTTAACGAGCTTGACAAAGGAAAAGAACTATGCTCAAAGCCTTTGTTTCATTTTTTAACGAGCTTTCCACAAAGAAGAGAAACCATGCTTGTAACTGCTTCTTGATCATGGCTTCCAAGAGGATAATTTTCTGGAAGGATACCATGTCAAGGGACAAAACTCAGTCATGGCCTCCAAGAGATCTCCGTTGGATGGAAGATAATCACTCGGGAAGGAACACATGTCGAGGGTCGTGATATGGGTAAGGAGATTAGGCTCCAATAACCCTACTGAAGAAATCACCATGTCCACTACCAGATCCAAATCATCAGAAGTTGAAGGCACGAGAGACGATAGGAAATCGACATCATGAGGGGAGATAGACTATATATCTGCCTGAATTTCTTCACGAGAATGAAGAAAAGAGGATCGATGATAGTTATTGTCCCAAGATAGCTTGTCAATGCGAAACATTTCCATGATAGATTCATCTGAGGGGAAAATTGGGGAAATGTAGTCGATCGCAGATGAAAAGGAACTCAACCGTGGTTGCATCAAGGAAACGTCAGGTGCTAATAGATCTTGGTCATCCGACGAGGGAGAAGCGGATTGGATAGATATGTATGATGTTTCGGCTAGACTAAGTGGCACGGTGTCACCTAGTGCATCGAATTCCAACGGACAATATACAATCCAAGGGTAAGATGATTCCAAAGATTGATAAGCCATGATCAAAATCATATCGACGGTGGCAATATGATGTGTAGTTGGTGGAAGTGGTGTAGGGAAGGTACCCATTAGGCTAGAATATTTCAGTAAGCCAACACCAATGCTTTCATACGTGATCTTGTGGTCTCCCAAGAAAGGAATATTGTTGGTAGCGGGAGCGCGAGCATCGGTCGTGCAGAAATCCAACTGATCAATAGTGACAATTTTTCCTTGATGAGGAAAATGAACACATCGAAAGAAAAACAAGGCAACGGCAGTCATAGCATAAAACCAACTTCTTCCAAGTAACAAGTTGTAATCGAGGGGAGCATCGACCAATTCGACATCAACAGTAACAGTTTTTCCACCCAATTAGATGGGCAGGGACTATAAAATCCCATGGGGATGAAAACCTCGCCCATCGAAGGCACGTAACATCATTGGGGATTCGTTAAATGTGGGTGATTTTAAACCTTTCCAACATGCTAAAGACATGACACAAGTCGAGGCTTCCTCATCCAGAATAGTTTGGTGGATTTGTTGATTATGAACAACAACATCAACTTGGAAAGCAAGTTGGTGGGAGAGTCAAGACGCATAATTGTCCAGGTTAAACATGATATGTTTGGATGACTCAGGATCAATAGCACCAATAGCGGCCAAGAGCGTTCTGTGTTGACTGGGGCAGTGTTGTAGAACTTCTAACATGGACATAGCACATGGTTCTTGAGCCAAATATTCAACAATGTTGTAGTTCTGGGTGGCACATGAACTAGGATTAAAGGTAGCTTTGCAGATAGTGCTCTTAGGAGGGTTTAAGATAGATTCAAACATGGGTTTCTCAATCTGAAGTGGTCCAGACGGAGGATTGACCGATGGAAGACTGACGGAGGATGATGATGGATCCGGTAAAGTATCGGTACTATTAATGTATTTTCCTTTATCAGGGTTACCTAGTGTGTCATATTTCTTAGAGTGAGTGGTCAAATTAATCCCATTAAACATATAAATATGTGCACTCGATGAGGCCTCATCATTAGGATGGCTTGAACTGCCCCCAGGAGAGGGGGTTTCAGCAACCATGGATTGCTGCTGTGGAAAAGGCTGAGTAAGCATAGCGGGTTGTGACTTTCCTTGGAAAATTTTGACCACTTCATTGTGAAGTGGACAGTCTCGAGTGTAGTGATCGTCACCACAAATGATACACGAGAATTTCAATTTTCGCTACATTTGCTTTTCGGTAGCAAGTGTTTGATTTTTTGGTTGTTCATTGTTATTTTTGGATTTATTCTTTGTCTTCTTCTTACCTCTGGATTGTTGTGAAGGGGCAGATTGAATTGCATTCACTTCAGAGATCTAAGTTTGGGGGGAGGTGGAGGAGAGTGTGAGTGATTGGGAAGTAGATTGAGTTTTGACGGAACTGATAACACCATCCGCATGAGATGAGGATGACAGTTTAGAAGGATCGGTATTAGCTCGAGCAGCATTTGGAAGAAAATCATACAAAGTACCAGATTGCAAATAAACCAAATCTAAGTACTGAGCCCAAGCGATGGCTTGTTCCTCAGTGACCGCACCACCCATAGCGACATCGTGAGCGATCGGGGGTAACAATGATTTAGTAAACCATTCTGTCAATAATATGTTAGGAATGACTACCTTGATCATCCTTCGTTGTCGCCTCCACTCATGAATATGGTCAGAGATATGCATGGAGTTAGTTTGATGAAGGGAGGTCAAGAGTTCAGTACCCGTCTCATAGTGAATAGGCAGTTGAAAGTGCATGAGGAAAGGCATGGCGAGGGAATTGAAATCATGAAAAGAAGCATGTGGTAGTTAAATATACCACTTTGTTGTCGAGCCTGTAAGTGTTCGCTGGAAAAGAGGCAAATGTACAGAATCATCCATGAGGGAGTTTGATGAGCACCACAAATGGAAAGTCATCACATGGTTGTTTGGATCTTCGCCAGATTTTTCGTCAAATTTCGAAATATCAAAAGGAAGTTTAGCTGGAATGACTGGCCAAACTGGTGAATGAAAAATAGGATCATTATTTAACCGAGATAATTCTGGGAGATCTAGAGTCACAAGAAAAGGTAGTTGTCGGTTAATTTACGGATGATACAGGTGCGGCATAGGAACACTAGTAGGACCATAAAATGGGTTAGGTTGATAGTTGTAACCAGTAGGTCCTCCTACATACAATTGTTGCTATCTAGGATAAACAGGATTCGATGGTGGATGAGAAACATTTGCATAACCCGGTGGGTTATAAGCATTATAGTCTGGGTGATTTGCTTTCCCATGAGGAGGATAAACAATTTTCCCTTGAGAATGGTTAGGAGTAGATCCTAGAGACGGATACAGATTAGACCCATGAGGAGGATAAGACTGTGGTCCCAGAGAACTCCAGGTGTTGCTTGGGATGCTGCCTGGATATAGTTGTCCATAAGATGTTCCGGGAGGAACAGGATTTGATACTCCTCCTAGTGGATTATGAGATGAGTGCCCCCCAACGTGGGGTTGAATGAAAGTGCCTCATGAAGATACTCCCCAGGATTGTGAACGGTTTCCAATAAACGAAGGTTGCCCCCCTGCCAGCGGTGGATTTACAATTGGGGTATGACTGGCAAACAGAGGTTGCCCTACAGGAGGACCATGAAAAGGGGGATGCCCCCTGAGAGGGGTAGGCCCACCATGGAAAGGTAGTCCTCCAGGAGTGAAAATTTCATTAGATGGTGGTTGCCCTCTAGCCAATTGTGTTGGGCTAGCAGAGGTCTACATTCTTGGGTGAGCAGATGTCCCAGCAGGATCATGTGGAACATGTGGAGCTGTAGAGTAAAAGATTGTAGAAATGGCGGTAGATATTGAAGTGATTTGGAGATGAGTAGAGGTGATGAGTCCAGCATTAGGATGGACTTGTGCTGGTGTAACAGTAGGGTTAATAACCTGATCGACTGGGTGATTCATGGTTTGACCGGATGGTCCTATTTCACTAGGAGGGTCATGAGGATGAAAGGGTTGTCGAAAGGATTTGAAATGTTCATAGAGATCGTGTCCGAATGAATTCCTCCATACAGAATGAGCAGGTGTGGGATTGGTATTTACTATGGTGCTAAGACGAACAAGAGTCCTATACTCGTCACCCAATATTGGTTCTATGGATCCCATATATGTTTCGGTAAAAATCCTCTCTGGTAATCATGGGACTTCTTCATCTATGACATTCCCAAGGGAGTCTAAATGAACCAAAAGTGGTTCGAGAGGAGTTATTGACACATATGTAGTGGGATTTTCAACCAGGACCAAAGCGCCTTCTAAATTATCTAACCGAGGAGCAATAACACTTCCAGCGTCGAATTGATTTTCTACCTCTCTATGGTAGTTGTCTTCTGGAGGGTTCAGAGGTAAGGGTTGATAGCCTTCTGGAGGCATCCATTGCATCCTACGTGATTAGCGAAGACCTTTATCGTCTACAAGATTAATTGTGGAGAATAACAGAACACACTGAAAATCTAAGGCCAACTAACAAAAGAAACAACATACATTAATAGAATCTAGGAATCAACCAATCAAACAAAACTTCTCTCGATGATCTTACTAGTTGGTTATGAAATCCAACATCTCGTGATCAAGTCGAGAAGGGGTTAGGATATGGTGGAATAGTTACAATGGCGACCTGCTTAATGGACTTTCACCTTGGTGCAAGCTTCCACGCAGTAATTATGGATTTACCCTCCAAGGAGCCCGAGTGAGTTTGACCAATGTCTGTTCCAGGTACAATGAGACTTCCCTTCACTGTCACCTTGTGTAAGTACCTAAATATTATGGCAACTAAAGACACCAATTCGCAGTGAGTCCCTGGGCAGGTACAGTCGACAGTCTGATCCAAAACGTATGGGCAGGATAACAAGTCCGAAATCAACCCGAGAGGCTCCCACACATAATCATGGGTATACCTTCAAGTCACCCCCAAAATACGATCTGACCACTACAAATAGTTTAACCATGGAGGGATAATCTCTGTAATTCACCCAAATGTGACCTCGTGTGTAACCCATGTGTGAGAGGGGGATCCCAAAAAACGAATACAACAATTGGATTTGACTCTCCCTAGCTCAGGATGCTAATTTTTATTTTGAAAACTTTGGAGAGTTGTACTCACAGCCTAATCCAAAGTGCTAACCCTAGTCTATTGTTGGTGGAAGATCCTAAAAACAAAAATGTTCTAGATACTTTTAATTAGCATTCGTCTTACAACTGTTATTTACTCAAAGGGTGTATGAAAGTGAAACTGGTGGAATGATGACTCAAATTCCCAAAAAATGCATGAAATATGATAAGCAATCGTTTATTTTCAATGAATGCCTAATTAAGGGAAAGAGAAAGAGTCGTTTTCACTATCAAACACTAATATGGAATGTCCTCAATCAATTGGTTCTCAATCAAATTCAATGCAATGCTAAAACATTTCAGAAATGCCTTCTAATATGCAAACCAATCACTAAGATGTATCTTTGTCATTTGTATGTGAATGATGATTAATTCAATGCAAAAACTTCTTCTGCCAACTACCCTTTCAGATCAAGGAGATTCAGACAATCATAAGTGGATTTCGCACAAACAACACACCCTCTTGCTATGATTTAAACAAGAAGCCAAGAGAAAAACAAAAGATAACAAAGAAAATCAAACAATTCACACAAAAGAGAGGTGTTTAAGAACAATGACCTCCAAAAAACAAATGAGATGATTCATCAACTTCTGATGCCCTTCACCAGAGTTACCGCTCAGTCGGATAAGAGAGAAGAAAGCAGTAGATTGGCCCCAAGTTCTTGACAACAGAAAAAACTCAAAATAAGGAAGAAGGCCACCAAAATATGAACAGCAAAGTGCTTATTTCTCAGAAGGAAGGATGTCAAAGGTCAATAGGAAGAAG
Organism: Picea mariana; assembly: GCA_032191745.1. Lineage (NCBI taxonomy): Eukaryota > Viridiplantae > Streptophyta > Pinopsida > Pinales > Pinaceae > Picea > Picea mariana. The sequence continues at coordinate 166,008 of JASDQU010103679.1, forward strand.
CATTGAATCATAAAGAAGCTCAGCAAGTGAAAAACAGAGACTAGTATTCAGAAAAAACAATTCTGGGAAGGATTTTTTGCAAAGAGAGGTTGGCGCTCTAGTGTAAGGGACACCTGAGCATTATAACACTCTGTCTAAGACCAAGGGGGAGCGTTGGTGCCTTGATACCAAGGTAGGGGAGCGCTGGTGTTCTAAAACTCAGAAAAATGGCCAAAAACCCTAAAACTCAGTTGAACTTTGGCTTTCAGAGTATGTGTGATGGAATAAGAATTCAATCAACATATGAAATCAAGAATACGAGGTGAACAAGGTCTAAGAAGAACAAAGGGCAAGACAAGGTCTATGAGGAAAACCAAAACTGAAAATTTTGATTCGATCCCCAGTGGAGTCACCAATTTCTGTTGAAGGAAAATCTCCCTGCGGACAGGTGGATCTCCTCTTGAGAGCTAGACTCTTAACTCTTAAGATAGAAGATGCTTATCATGGACATTGACTTCCTTTTAGGTCTAGATAAACTAATGTGTGAGGAGGAAGGAGAAAATAAGTACCTTTTACCGGTGTTTGTCCCTACATAGTCCAAGTTGAGCTCCAATCTTGAACTCCTCGATAAGCCCTGTAGACAAACAAAAGTAAAAACAACTTCCTACTGTAATAAGATTAGTTTGAAATAGTTCTATATATTAGAGATAAATTCATGTGAGATCAAACACAGAATTAAAAGAAACAGGCCAAGCATATTATATTAAAGAGAACAAAATGAAGAATGCTTACAGCCATAGATGTGAGTGTAGCAGCTTCACCAAGTCTTCCTCGTCTGAACCCTTTCTCAAACAGTCTACACAATGAATGTTGATGTTTCGAAAGACACCTTCTTCATGAGATCATAGGTTAGATGCTTTACAATTTATTCCATGCCCTTTTACCATGAGAAGCCCTGTTTAAATAGGCTTGGATAGGCCCAACTACTTGAGATATTTTTGGAGTAAGTTGAGGATTTTCCTCCTCCAGTTATGGATCTACCCTAATATCATGGCTTAACCAAGGATTCGAATCCAACTGCCTTCAGATATTGAGCGTATCTTTCCTTCATTCTTCTCAACAAACCAATTTTTTTCCCAGAATAGGTAGCACTCCTCCAAAAAGTGCATCAGAGTGTTATAGCACTCCTTGAAAGAGTAGCATCAAGTTTTGGCCCTCCTGATAGTGGCAGTGCTCCCCATAAAGGGCATCAGGGCATTATAACACTCCCTGACAGTATAGGGGGGAGCGCTCCTCTCCAAAAATGTCTTTTGAGTGGGTTTGCTAGTGGCAAAACACTTGTACTTCTAGTAAATTGGTTCCTCCTCTTCAAGACTAATCTTTGAGGTGTCCTAAGTGTCCTTGTCATGTTGTTGGAGGCATGACATAGGCAAGAAGGAAGTATGATGTCAGCAACACTTATACACTTTTGGTCAAGATGCGACACTTACAACACTTGAAATGACGACACTTGCGACACTTGCGAAGTGAGTAATTTTGAGGTGTAACAATTAGTCATCAGGGGTTAGTAAAATTTATAGTAAACAAGGCCTTAAACCATACACAAATAACTCGGGGAGACTTAATTGAGCCCGATGGGACCCTACAATATGAGAAACGTGAATTCCACCATGAAATTCCCCCACGGGGAATTGAGGCAGCCTAGATAGAAGGAGATAATGCCCAAATTGAAATTCCAGTACCCCAACCTGAAATGGAAGCAGACCTCATTCAGTTGGCAGAAAATTAGAGCATCTAGGCAGGAACATCAAAGAATAAGAGACATAGAACAATTTATGTTCCTGAAACCTCCACTGTAAAAATAATAAAGGGTAAAGAAACAACACAACTTGAAAGCACTCAGGAAACTATACGAATAGAACAGCCATCACATGAAATCCCTGCAGAACAACAGGATGATTTATTTGGAATTTATGAAGAAGAGATGGCCCAAGTATTGGTAAATTTAGGGATATCACTTACTGAAGATACAGACAGGCCAAGAGAGCCCCAAGATCCAACTTCTTCTCATTCAAACCTTGTCTTGGATCTTCCTGATATGGAGGTGCCATCTCCTAAGAGAGAAGAATAGTCAGAACCTCACATTGAGGTAAACATTCCTTTAGAACAACCACATCACCCAGAAGATACAGGGAAGAAGTTACCAGATGATCAAGGTGGGGAAGACCTTGAAATTCCCCATAGACAGGAAGAAATGGCAGAAAAAGGAAATAATAGAATCAGAAAATTAAAACATGAAAACAAGGCATTGAGGAAAAAGGTTGAGAAAATAAAAGTATTAAAACAAAAAGCTGGAAGATTGAAAGAAACAATTAGACAACTTAGGGAGCAGCTGGAATAGGCTGAAAAATCCCATAAGAAGAAGAAATCTAAGAGGGATAGAGTACAGGGAATAAATCCACTTCCCAGAAGGACAGTTCACACCAATTCTGTTGGAACACAAACTGAATTGCAGGCTCCTTTGGAAACATTTGAAATAGAAACTTAGACAGAGGCTCCAACAACAATAGAAACAGTTTTTCAGACTAAAGAAGTATTTCACTCCACTAAACAGGATGCCATTATTAACATGTTGGAATCAGAACTATAATAATCCCAACAAACCCTAACTCAATGTAGAAGTGAAATGGTAATAGTGTCAGAACATCAAAAAGTTGTCAGACAACTTCGAACCATGTCAGAAACTAAGAATCATACTTTTGTTGAGCTCAAAAGAGATAAAGAAAAGGTGAAGAAGGTATGGGGCTAGCTTGATGGAGCTTTGGAGAAAATCAAATAAATTTTCTCTGTTTATTCTGATACTTTAGCTTGTAGGGCCCCTATTGTTAACTATGCCTTGTTTCTATTAGAACGTTATTTGTTACTAAAAGTTAAAGATATTAGGACAGGAACACCTTCTAATTTCACCATTGTTTCTAATTTTATTTCATGTTTTAAATAACAAGATGATGGAGTACAATACTTTATGTGTGGACTATATTTTCACATCTTCATCCTAGGAGAAAATAGAGAAGAGAACCCCAATCCTTTCACTAGGGACATATAGTTTCCGGCATTCTCGTCTTTTTCCAAAAACCAAACCAGGTGGGCTAAAGCACATAAGGTTTTCATGAAAAGGGAGAATGTACTAGACCTATGGATCATAGTGGAACCTCCTAAATCCTTTGATACCATTATGCATCACAAAGAATTCATGAAGAGGGAGAAGGTTGTGGAATCTCTAGCCCCTATCCATAGGCATGTTGTACATTCAGGTCTATAGTATTTTAGAGAGATTAAAGAAGAATCCCTTTCTACTGCCAAATTAAGATGGAGTGTCTCTTCAAATGAAGTCAAGAACAGAGAACCATTTGGTTTCAAACAAATTCACGCAGCTACCTTCAGGTTAGATAGGTATGCCAGAATGATCATGGAAGAAGGGTCTTCCTGGATTGGATGCAGGTACCATCCTCCCATTATTTGGTATCCTCCAGAGGGTTATCAAAGTAATTATGAAATTCGTAAGAAGGGGGAAGATGTTTCTTTTGAAGAGCTTAAAGGTAAGCATGGGTTCTGTAGACCTAGAAAAGAGACCTCTCCACCCTTCAATATCATTGATTTACATATAAAATATCTTGTTGCATGAGGACATGCAAAAAGGTAAGCTGGGGGGTATGTTGGGTTGAGAAAAAAGGTACAAATATTCTCCTTATTACTATGATTTGTGATATATTCTTTCATGAATTTTCTATTTATTTGAAGTAATTAGGAAAGAAAATGGTTAAAAAGTATTTAGGAGATATTATTAAATGATATTAGATATTTTCTGAACTTTGGTTTGAATTGTTTAGATTTTATGAAAAAATGAACAATTTTTGTTAACCCAAGATAGTTAAGAAGATCATGAAGATGCGTAGGCCATTGAAGATTGAAGAAATCATGCACAAAATGGCTCTAAGAGAGATTGACTCTTTATCTTGCAATCTTCATAAATAGTAAAAGAAATCCTGAGGATCTCTCGATCCCGGGATAGCTTAATTTACTTATTTCATTGTAATGTATAAAATATAGAGAACAATAGATAGATACCCAAGGATTTTAAAAAAACATTCAGATCTCTTAATTGTTGACATTTTGTATAGAAATCCAGTGTAAATGATTGATTAGTTAGGGAATTAATGAAAGCTTCAAGCATTTTGATCATCCTTGCGTATTGAGTTTTTAGTAGCAAGATCTTTTGAAGACTGTGGGCCCAGTCGAAAGGAGTTATTGTCTCATTTGTAATCGTATAAATTCTGTTATAATTTTGTGATTTGAATTTCCTTTCAAAACAGTTATATAGATTTTATAATGTGTTGATTCTTTTATGAATTGGTTATGTTGTTCGTTTGTAGAGAATAGATGTTTCATTTGAATATTATCGATTATTGTTCCATGTCCAATTATTGTTAGTTTATCGCTTGTGAATTCTATTCATTTCCGCACACATTGTTCCTTTTATCAAATTCGCATTTGTTGTTCCTTCTTCAATATTCAATAATTCATTGTTCCTTTACAGTAGATTAATTAATCATTGAGAGATCAATTCATTAAGTTTTCTCGAATATTAAATTATTGTTTCTTAGGTAAATGAATTTCAGTAATGTCCCCGAGGTGTAGGACAGTCGGTGACGGAGTGTGTTGTCAAGCCACTCCGTGATGTTAAAGTCACCGGTTCGAAACCTGCGGGGACAAAAAATCCAACCATGTTAAGGGTTGGTGTGGCTCAGGCCGGGTGCGATCCCCGGGTGATTTTGACGGCTTAGATGCCCCTGAGTCACGGTTTCTCAAGCCACAGGTTAATCGCAAGCCAACAGGTCCCGCACAAATTAACAAACAAAAAAAAAAATGAATTTCAGTAATTGATTTATGCTTTGATTTATGGTGTGTTTTTATCAGAACATATTTATGTTGATTGAATTATTGAGTTTCATAGTTTTTAGTTAATGTGTGAAGAACTTGATTGTTGCAGTAATTTAGATAAACTCATATTTGTTGTAATTGAATTATCTACACGATTTAAACCTCTACGACTATCTTCATAGACTTTGTAGACATTCTTGAAATAAAATATGAATCCTCGGTTGATAAATTAATGCCAGACTAAGGTTGTGTTTAGGATATCTTTAGAGCCCAACAACGGTCACCCAGTGGCATATCATAGTGAGATACTATCAGATGTCATCCTTAAGTACCCCACCTATGACAAAGAAAGGTACTCCATTGTACAATCCTACCAATAATGGAACCACTACATTATCAAGAGGGAGACAGACATCCACACTGATCACAAGCCTCTACAGTTCATGCAGACATAAGGTAAATCGTAGAACAATCGCCATCAAAATTGGTCCACATACTTGCAGCAGTTCCATCTCAAAATCAAATATAAGATAGGCAGCACCAATCATGTCGGTGACTGCCTCATTCAACCTTCAGTTGAATCCTTAACCACAATGCTCCACTCCTATGGAAATGAGGCATCCGAGTGGCCCCCACTCTACAAAAGTGATCCTAAATTCACTACCATTAACCAAATGTTGGGCACAGGTGCGATTGTCACTAAATTTCATCTTCAGGGCGGACTTTTATGCTATATGGTCCACCGTTGTGTTCCTTCAAGCGATCATGTGAAGTTTATTTTGGAATATCACTACAGTCAGATGGTAGGACATTTTGGCATGGAAAATACTATGGCAGTACTATAGAAGCATTTATGTTGGACAAAAATTCACTAGGACGTCAGAAAGTATATCAAGTCCTACACTACCTATGTCATTGCCAAACTAGCCACTAAAAAGCAAGGTTTATACACTCGTCTTCCTACTCCCAACAAACCATGGGATTCCATATCAATGGACTACATTCCAGGCCTTTCTTCAACCAAGCAGGGAAATGACTATTTTTTTTTATGGTTGATCGATTTTCTAAGCTGGCCATCCTAACATCCTACAAGAAGAATATCATAGTGGACGTCACTTCCAAGATCTTCTTCAAATGGGTGTGGGTAAACTTCAGGATACCACATACCATCATATTAGATTGGGACAACAAGTTCCTAAGCATATTCTGGTCCAGCCTCTGGTCACTGTTGGACACCAAGTGTACTAAATCCATCGCCTTCCACCCCCAAAATGATGGCGAGATAGAGGTCGTAAACAAAATGATCGTACATATCTTCTGCATGTACAACTACAAACATCCATGCACATGGGATGAGAATCTCTCATATGTTCAACATAGCTACAATATAGCCCTTCATAGCTTGACTAGCCATAGTCCCTTTCAGGTGGGGTTGGGATTTCAACCATTTGGTCCCATTTATGTCGCACTGCCCCTTGCATCCATACGAGAAGAATCATCCCATGCTCAATCTCAGGCTGACAAAACCACCAATTTTATTGAATAGATTCAGCTCATCCAACAACAGATCCATGATATTTTACAGAAATCCAATGCTAAGTACAAATAGTGCCATGATCAACATTGGGTATCGCACAAGTTTCAGGTGGGAAACAAGGTCTGGTTGCATTTTCAGAAAGAGTACCTTACAGGACCCCAATGGAAGCCTCTTCCACTTTTCTATGGACCTTACACCATCACCAAGGCTGTGGGTTACAATGCTTTTGAGGTAATTATTCCCCCCTACCTTGACCTGCACCAAGTGTTCAATGTAGACCTCCTTCAACCATACTTCCCACCATTATTGGACACATCAGAGATCGCAGAGAAGTTGACATAGACAGAGCTCAACCATGACTACATGGAACATGAATCCATTGATCATATCAGAGACACTCAGATTAAGGGCACTCACCAACAGAGGATCCAACTTTATCAAGTTTTCAAAATAGGGCAGCTCCTGCACCAAGGAAAGTGGCTCACCTAGGGCCAAGTTTACAAAAGTTTCCCCATCTGATGGGGGTGCTTAATGCAATGGAGACCATTTCTTTCTAAGGGATGAGGAATAATACAGGTGTATATTGGTGTCCACCCACCTATTCCACTGGCTCAAAGAACAATTTCCATTTTGGTAGTTTTTTTTATAATTGTTCGGGTCCCAAACTTTCGGGGTTGTTTTGAGGCCCTAAAGAACATTTTTTGCACTCAGAAACACCTAGAATTTAGCCAGATGTGTTGGAATACTGAGAGGGGGGGTGAATCAATATGAGCACTTTTTATCGTGTTCAATCACAATATATAATCTTCAACTTTTTCAATAGTATTCAATAGTTCATCACTTGTGCATTCATTATATTATTGCATCATAAGAAATATCATTCATTAGTGCATAACAAAAAACTACAGATACACAATACACTATAATTTACATGGAAACCCAAATTGGATAAAACCATGGAATGCTTTATTATATATATCAAGAATATATTCATCGGAAGAACCAACTTCCCAATTCTCCAACAACAAGTGGAAGGAGGCTCCAACCCCCTATTTACATGCTCCAACCTAAAGGAAGCTACAACTCCTTGAATTCTCCATCTACAACTAGAAGTAGGCTCCAACCTGAAGGAATATCCAACTCCCTATGTTCTCCATCTCCAACTGGAAGGAGGCTACGACCCCCATATTTAGAGGCTCCAACCTGAAGGAAGCTACAACTCCCCAAATTCTCCAGCACCAACCAGAAGGAGGCTACAACCCCCTTTCCTTGCCCTGTCCTACCACCCTGAAATATAAGTGTAGACTCAACCTATCACTACCACTAATCAACCTGTAACTTCCACTGTCATCAACCAACATGTCATTGTCACATCAACCAAACATTGTCACTCTGTCACATCAACATGTGCTTTATGATCAACCAATCATCCAACCTGTCATTGTACCTGTCATAGTCACTGATATATCATCATCAATCAGATCCACTCACATGGATACCAAAACCATCACCATACCATGTACATCAACTTGTACCATACCACGTACATCAAAACATGTACCAAACCATGTACATCAACATGTACCAGAACTTGTACCATACCACGAAGTGCCTCTATAAATGTACTATATCATCATCAACTCGTGAACCATAACATCACCAAGATGTGTCTCAATATCACCAATCATGTACCATAATATATGCCAAGTGTAGGTACCATAACATAAATGATACACCATATACCTCAATCGTATACCAAAACCATGTACCATGTACCAAGCACCAAATAATGTGTCTCGTATATATTCCAACATATACCAAGTGTGTATTTCAACCATGCATCAACATCACAAGGATTTTCCTATAATAACCATGACATATACCAAACCAGATACAAAGGTTCCATAACATCACTCAACCATGTAGCCAAGATGTACCTCAAACCATGTGCCTCAAACATGTGCCAACATCCATAAACCATGTACCGATAGATTTCATCAAACATGTGCCATATCAGTCATGATATTCCTTAATCATATACTGTAAAACAAACCATATTCCAAGTATCCAATATGTGCCTCAAGGCATATACCAAAACTCACAAATCATGTACCTCAAACATGTTCCATAACCTCATCAAGGAGTGCCTCAAACATGCATCAATATCACCAAGAAATGTACCTCATACATGTACCAAAATATGCCTCACACCATGCACATAAGATGTGCCTCAAGCATGTGCCAATGTCTCAAAAAGATACCAAATACATGCCTCAAGCATGCACCATAACATCACCAACATGTAACCCTCAAAACATGCATATAGACATACCTTTACATCTATAGCTAACATGATACACACGATTACAAACCTATAGATCTTCCTCAACTTCAGCAACCTGGTACTATCATTCTCCCCAAATTTGTCATAGCCTCGTGGTTCTAAGAGAATTCAACTAGAAGGGCCTTGTGTGATGAGGGTCGTACAACCCATGGGGGTGCCTTGTGAGACATCAATAGCCTGACCCGTGGGGGTCAGGCAAACTAGGTTTTCTCATAAACCCTTGCTCTTCTCTATAATCCCAAAACTTATCCTTCGCACTTCCTTCATTGCCTCATACTTGCTTCCTCATATTCTCCAAATAGATCAAGTGTTCTCACATAGATTATATTCATTAAAGTTGTGTGTGTAAGAATGAGAGGCTTCTTGAAGTGTATTTATACTTTTCCATGTGACTTCTTTCCTTAACTTTAGGGATGATATGTACTTTCTTGTTATAACCACTTTACCCTTTAATTGATGACTTGTATCATCTTGGTATAACAATTTAGGTTCTTCTTGACCGTTCTTCAGGGCTTCCAACTTCATGATCTCATAACACCTCAATCGTGAGGAACTATGTGATGTACCACCTACAATTGGAAATGGCATGACGAGGACTATCCATAAATGAGTGTGTTACATGCATTTACATTGTCCTTCGTGTCCTTACTCCTCAAACAACTTCAATATTCATGTCCACACCTATGGTTTTATTGTATAGTTATTCAAAGAGTCTTCCCATGAGGGCCATGCTTAGAGCTTCTCCATAAGGGGAACACTTTGGATACTTCTTCAAATATAACCATCACATCTATTGACATCAATGACAACCACTTATGTTGAAATCAATGAAAACCAACTGTCCAACAACATCAATGACAACCAACTATGCAATAGGAGGAAAATCTTAGGTCAAATGGAATATGTACTCCTTAGATATACCTTTCCAATGGTGTATCGAGCACCCTGAACAAAGACCGTATGCAAAATTTACACCCTTGGGAAGTTAATGTAACAACTACCCCCATCGAGGCCCGCAAACCTTTTGGTGTTTCATATCTCGGGGTTAGGGATTTGGATGTTTAGAGTTTTCTCATTTATGTTTTATGTTAAAAATTTCTTTGGATCCTCATTGTACTCATTTTCTTATGAATGAGCATAGTCGTCACATCTCTTCTTAAAGATAAGTTGCCACCATTCGAGCAAGTTTGTTTCAGTCTGCATTTTTACAGTTTCAACAAGTTCTCTTTATTAATAGAAGTCAATTTTTACTTTATCTCTATGTGTTTCTTTGCTATACATCTATATTTCATTTCATTCCATTTATAAATCCTGATCACCATTCTGGATCGCGTTGTTTTCTCACATTTTTTCCTTCTCTGAAGTGATGAGGTCTATTGTTCAGAGGGTGCATCACAAAGAGATATATTAGAAAATTAGAACTTGAGTCAGTTGCTTTCACTATATTTGCCACAAAATGGAGAGATGTGATAATATACTCATGTCCACATCCTCATTTTACATGGGTCAATTGAGAACCTGCTTCAAAGGCATGGTGGTAGAACCATCGTCAGTACGTTAAGAGAATAAATGATGAGCACATAATGAAATTTGTGAGTGCGAATGAAATAGATTCTTCAACAATAGTAGATTGTTGTGATGGTCTCATTGAGGACAAGCAAAGGAATTCACCGATCCCAAATCGATTTGTTCTCACCCACACAAGTTGAAGTAGATCACACCAGATCACACTTCCGCTACTATAATTTATAGTATATAGATCTACAACAGGCCTTGAATAACCAAAATTCAATAGCTTTGTGCAAAATATCGTGCAATGCAAATCAACATAATAATGAATTTATTTTTACCATTGTGTCGCCAAATGAATGTAGATATGCACTTTTTTGTTGTGAGAAACATCTACCATCGAGCTTGAAATCCTCACCTTGCATGAAAAACTATCCTAGAATTACGAGGCCCTTAAGACTAAAATTGTTCTTATACCAATTGATAAAATATAGAGCGCAAGAAAGACGAGAGATAAAACGATTGGCAGAAAATGCCGCAAGACATAATCTCTCACTTGTTTGTATTTGTTTCAATGATACAAATATATAATACATTATTGAAACCACCTAGTTTCTTCCACATCGACACTTCATTAGGAGATAAGGTAGGAGGAGGGAAAATAGGAATCTAGAAACACACTTAGGATAAAACTGTTGAAATGTACACTTGACACTGAGAGGGGGGGTGAATCGGTGTCAAGTGTACATTTTAACAATTGGTATCAAAGCGGGTGCCTTCAAAACAGTTTAAACATTGGAAGGTAGATTCATAATAAATGGGTGGAAAAATGGGTATCTCCACAAATGAAGCTCCCTTCTTCGATGGAATATATTATTCATCATGGAGGGAAAATATGAAAAGATATTTGAAGTCAAGAGGATCTGGAGTTTGGGATTTGGTAGTAAGTAAGCCATGACACTTAACTACTTGAAAGAGAAAACCAAAACTTCTATGGAAGCAAGGAGAAACAATTCATTAGCCTTAAAATAAATCTAGGATGGATTGTCATACCAAGTCAAATAAAAGATGAGGCACTACAAATCTGCTAAAGAATTATGTCTCTAGCTAGAAAATTGTTATCATAATGAAACATAAGAAGAAGAGAAATACTATCAAAGTAAGGATCAAGACTCAAATAAAGAGGATTCCTCTCAGAATAAAGAACAAAACTCAGAAGAACAAAATTATTATCAAGATAAGGAACAAGATAAAGAAAAGGATAATTCCAATCAGATTGAAAAACATAATACTGAGGAAGAGATTTCTAATCATAATAAAATGCAGGACATGATACAACTCCCTGTCATCAAAAAGGATAAACTCGTCAAGGATTTAATTCAATCCTCAGTCATAAATGAAGGAAATAATTCCATCAAGGAATTAATTCATAACTCAATAAGTACTAAAGAAATACTACA
>JASDQU010103679.1:235202-250560 GCA_032191745.1 Picea mariana
AAGCAAGGATTAGAGAAAKATTACTAAGCAACAGAAGAATTGTTAAAGCAATAGGAAGAAGAAAAGAAAGTGYATGAATTAATGAAAWTGCAAGAAGAGGAGAATAAGGTASAAGAACTAAAGMGAAAKYAGGAAGATGCAGAGAGATTAAAGGAKMTAGAGAAATCACAACAACCCATAGAAAAACATGTTGATCAATAGACAAAATCTCATCCTACTAAAGTCCCTCCTYGAGATATAATATATTTAACAYAGGAAGAGGATGAGGAAATAGTAAAAATAAATACTCCAATAGAGAAAAAAATTGATGACGGTATTRGAAAAACATATCGAGATCTGAATACTGAAGGAGTAACTCAAGAACTGGTTGGAGAAGTGACCCATGAACCTACAAAAGGATCAACTCAAGATCTCACTGAAATTGAGACTATTGATAAATAGGAGGAGGTTGGAATAACGCTTGAGTTTATAAATAAAGAAGAGACTAGCACATMACCTAAGACTGAGAAGGAAAAAGGGGAGACTACATYTGAAGYGGTTGGTGGGACACAAATCCATGCTCAAACCACAGTCAAGGATATCACTATAMMATTTGCAACTCAAGGACCRAGAAAAGACCAACAAAAAATAGGTATGATAGTAGAAAAKRATGGTGATCAACCAAACAAAGATTARGTAATAGCCACAAGGGTAGAGCCAATTGAAGAAAAAACAAAGATAGTAGACAAAGGCAAGGAAACGGCCATGGAACATTTTCATACCYYGCAAAGTTTGGGAAACATCTTGTTTTGGGGAGATAAACCAATTCTAGAACCGTTGGATGAGGTTGTTGATGTGCAGTCCATTGCATATCATGACAGAAAGAGGCAATCAATTATGAKAAKAATGMAAAGGAAGAGAAAGATGRCAGTGGATAATGTTGTGTTATTAATATCCGAGGAGTCTCTGTTCAATTTCAAAAAYGCYAAAGTCAATGAATTATTGGGGGTAGGAGTGGCCATCTCACACACCACTATAGACAAGGCTARGGTAGAAGAAAGAGAAGTTGATGAATTGAAGAGAGAACTAGAATCTCTTAGGAATCAAGTACAATACTATAAAGACTCTACTRAATTTTWTTTAATCCTAAAGGAAGACCTTTTAGAGGAGCRCAACAAGTACATGTTAGTGAGGGATGCATTTCTAAAAATATTTGCATATTRTAGGCAGGAAAYCTTAACCTTATTATGTTGTATGGCATATAAGGAGATGCTCAAGTGGAGTGAGAATGGAGCTATAGTTGTGGATCAAATCAAGTATAACAKAGAAGGCTAGAAACCTAGAGGTGGGGAAGATCATGGCATTAGAATTTTCACAAATGAGAGTATAACAAGGATGRATGGAGCTCTGAAGTAYTGGKTTTGTTTAGCCATCAAGCCGGAAAAWAAAAATGGARGAAAAATTGACAGTGTGCCTYGAATCATGGGAGAAGATCAATAAGRSCATGACAAATCTCCAACTACCAAATTTTGGGTTAATGGATGACTTTTYGGGTTTGGAGGAGRTGATGTTCRAKTTCCAAGAAAGAGATCAAAAATATGAGGAGAAAATCAAGGGAATCACCACTATGGAACATGGCCACGTGAGGAAGTATTTSGTCACCAATCTCAAGAYGACCGATAGGATGGAAYARTTGATTCCAAGAATAGGGAAATACATGCGGAAATTCATAKAAATGAGGGAAACTCTTAGCTTTCCAATGGATCAACATTGGTTCACATACATGTATATGTGTGAGGATTTGTTYGCTCAATGGGTGGMTTATGATGGTGAGCATGTAGTTGATGATTCACCTAGTTCACAAAAGTMATATCATGAGTTTCTTTTTAAACATTTCAATTTTGTATGAAGCGGAATTTACTATGTTTAGCAAGAAAGTTTTAATAAATAAAAGAATCRAACAAGCAACAAGGGTTGATGGAYTGTAAAAWAAAATTTGAATTAATTTAGCARATAACTAATTTTTAAATCTTAATTCAGAAGCTCAGAATGAACCAAGCCATTTTACTKAATATGTTTGTGTTTCCTCATCATCATGGACTAATATACAATTGTGTAAATGTTACAGGCATCTACTAAGATTTTMAATACTGTTAAGTTATTTGATTTTTATCAAATGAATCATCGGATACTTTTGGTGAAATTTGTTTATTTGTATTAATAAKTTTTCTTTCTCTATGATATRGGATGTTGTGAAATTATTTCYAAGTGTCCTTCTATTATGAAATTACCCTTCTRCAAAGTAATATGTTAGTAGCAGAAAAAAAAATATGTATGAACCTAAAACCCCAGATATTTCTCATCCATTGTGCTAATAGGTTATCCTTAACAAAGACTTCTCCATACTCTCTAGATCATTTCTCTTCCGCARTAGATAATAATCAAACCGAAAAACACTAAAAGAAAACAAAAAGAAYGAAACAAAACAACTCCTAAATCCCATCGAGTGGTTGCCGAACCATTAACCCAAAGGATTATTCCATACCAAACAAGGAGGAGTCTAATTGGGCCACATATTTGGGYTTAATTCCTATTGTTGAGCATTGGGGATCCAACCCCGTCAACACTTATAATMTCAAAATTAAAGGCAATACACCCTATCACATCCTCCTCATAGAAGCRATCTTTTCYCCCATTGAGAGAAAATCTATGACTAAGTAACTTAGGTACAAGAACAAGATAAACAACATGGAAGACAAMGAACTTCCCAAAATTGCTTCGTACTTTAGCCAAAACCATCTACGACTCAAGCGAGGATGRGATAAAGATCTCAAKTCTTGGTTAAAACATTGGGGAATAAAGGAAGAGATCATTTTGAAAAATAATGATAATATTAAAAATATTATTACATCTAAATTTGATAAATTATGGTGTGATAAAGAATTAGAGGATAAAAGAAAATTAAGATACTATAACGAGGTGAKCAACCATAATATAGAAGATCAAAAGTATCTCTCTATTTTAACTAGTGTAAAGAATAAAATCAACATTGCTAGAATAAAAAAAAWATTATCATGAGCTCCATAGTGAAATTGGGAATTGGACAATTCCCAAAWTGTCATGGGTTGAAAGAATTTGTCATCTCTATGAAACTAAGAGGGTTGAACATGAAAATCAATTTCTCTTAGAATGTCTTTCCTATACCCAAATTAGTTCTCAATTTCAAAATATTTGTCACAATACCAACCTTCCTAACCTTCTAACTCATAAAAACTATGGTGATCTTGGAATGTTTCTCTTAATTCTTTTCAAGAACAAAAATAAAATTCTAAAGAAATCCAAGTAATCCCTTACATTTATTAAGGTCCAATAGACCAATTCTAGTCTTAGTGGATGCTCATCACCTTTGTTATCTACTTCATTACCCTAGGTCCCAAAAATCAAATTTTTAGAGGATTTTCTTTTTGTCAAACAAGATGGTGGTATGGATTTACCTAGAAGATTCATTATGTCGCTAACGGCTTCTATGCTTAGATTCTTGTGCTAACCAATGTCTAAGGATTGATGAGAAGTCACTAGAGGTGATTCCTATGGATAGTTGGAAGCCAAAATATCTACCACTTTGTATATATTCTTTTTGTTTTTTATCCCCCTCCTCGAGACTTCCTCCTTAGCACTCAACTGCTTATCCTGAGCCCAAACCTTTCTATAATTTGGATAATTGCAATTGGCCACATTGTATCCATAAATATGGCATAGACCGTACCTGAAAGGAACACCTTTGTAATTAATATTTTGGTGAAATCTATCAAAACCCTTTTGAATTTCCATAGACTCCAATAGACCCCTTCTTAAGTCTAGACCAACTAATATCCAGACCAAACCAATACCCATATTCCCCAAAAGACAAATCTACTTCATAGAAGAAACCTAGGACATTTCCAATTTCCTTGAAAAATTCATCTAATCAAAAAAACCAAAACTTCATCTAACCAAAAAAAACAAAAGGAAACCCGAAAGTCTAACCTAAACCATGAGAATATATAATCATGAAAATCTAGCTTCAAAATCAACAAGCCATTTTCTTTTAGGTAAAAAGATTGAGTTTCCGACTTCCATCATTTTTTTAAGGATTCTATTGGCTTCTCCTATGGACCCAAAGATTCATACCATCCATCCTTTAACCAAGGTTAAGACTCGAGGATGTAACCAACAAAAGGATCAATTTTTTTTTTTCTCATTCCTTTATGTTTCAACCTTCAATATTCTACATGGTAAGTGACAAACTAGTGTGATCCATTATTCCTAGAAATTCACTTAGTTTTGTTTTTTCCCCTAATTGCAAATTGACTTAATCTTGTACCTTCTTGATACATTTACGTGGTTTCTACTTTCTCCCATTCTCCAAGTTTTGTAATATTGTGTCTCCTGGATTAGGGTTTGTGATTAGGGTTTTTGGATTAGGATTTCAACTATGCAAATAATTGGTAAATAGAACTTAGTGGTGTTGAGATTACAAATAAGAATTATTTTTTGTAAAATAAAATTTTGTTGAGATCTGAATCTGGAAGTTGGGTTCAAATAAAATTTACATGGTATCAGAGATAACAAGAACAAAGAAAAAATAAAGGACAATGTATTGACACAAGGGCTTGCTAGATCCGAGCAATATGCAAGGTTTGTAGAAATCTGAAGCAATATGGTGTACAGGGTTGTACTACAACTACAAGGAGTGAAAGAGGTGAAGTAGAGGCTCTTCAAAATGGCTACATGAATGCATTTTGAGGAAATGCTTGATGGTTCCTCAAAATTCATAACTTCGAAGGAACACATGCAGTTGGTGTTGGAGGCGAATGGACTTTTAGATATAGTATACAAAGACAAAAAACCCCCAACTGATGTCGTTGAGTTATCCATTTATAAAACCAAGGATTCGAAGGTGAGGTTGTTCATCACCGATGGGGTAAAGGGCCATGTTATCCCGCAACTCACCGGGAAAATGTTTGGAAGAGAGATGTGGGTAGCTCTCACTAATCTCTATCAAAGCTATAGTCGTAATCGAAAGATGGTTCTAAAATAAAAATTGGGGAACATCAAGATGGCCAAGGGAGAAGGAGTGACTTCATACCTCACTCGGATCATATAGGTAAAATATGAGCTTCCAGTTTTTGGTGAAAAGATAGATGATGTCGAACTAGTTCATGTTTCCTTGGGTGGATTTACAAACTAATGGGATACATTGGTGAAATGCATCATGGCACGTGAAAACCTACCATATTGGCAGTGCTTGTGGGATGATTTCCTACAAGAGGACATATGTGTGGGATATCAAGAAAGTACAACAATAAAGACTAGAGAAAAGGAGAACTTGGCACTTTCTAGGAAGAGTAAGTCGAAAGCCAAGAAGAAGGGTTCTAGTAGTAGCAGAGCCACCTCTAAAGAGAAGAAATAAATTTACATTTCAAAAGTCAAGTGTTTTTATTGTCAGAATATGGGGCATTTTTCTTCACAATGTCCCAATAAGAAGAAGAAGAAGATCGAATCGAAAATGGTAGCCTCAGCGGAAATAGAGGAGTTTTCTAGCAAGTTTGAAGAAGACTTCAGCCTCATTGCATGTATGTTGAGCTTCATGCCTACAGGGTTTTGGTATGTGGATAGTGGTACATCTTGCCACATGATAGGATGTAGGGAGTTCTTTAGTAGTTTTCATAAGGAGGATATAAAATTCTACATTCAGATGGAGAATAATGTGAAGTAATAACCAATAAGTTATTGCACAGTTACCTTTCAGAGAGATTCAAGGAAGCCTCTTCGGTTGAATGAGGTGTTGTATGTTCCTGGATTATCCAAGAACCTAGTGTCTATTTCAGCCTTGGAGGATAAGGGGTATGTAGTTACCTTTCTAGACAAGAAGGTGTATATAAGGCCCAAGAGGTATAAAGTGATTGTGTCAAAGGTTATTGGGATAAGGAAGGGAAGCTTATATCAATTACATTTTGAGCCAGCTAGAGAACTAGTCAGTGTGAGTACAAACTGTTGGTTATGGAGCCTAATTATCTTCCTGATTCAGAGGTCTTTGTTTTTAGCCATGTTTATACCCCATGAAGACTTTACACCCCGAAATAATGTACACTCCTCCAAGTGGGGAAGTTACCCCCACTGCGGGGTCTCAGGGGAAGTGGTCCCTCGGTAGGGGTTTGGGGGCGAAGCCCCCGAAGGAAAAATTGCCTTGTAAATGTATATTGTAATTTCATAGTTGATCCAAAATTCGAATGAATTAATAAAAAATTGACATTAACAAGATGCTCATGAATGATTAACGAGTTCAACCATCATAGACCATGCTACAAATAAGAGAAGATAACAACAATAAGAAAGAGAAATAGAGAAAAATAACTTGTTAACAGAGTTCACCAATATTGGCTACGTCTCCAGGCCTGCTTCCAAGTGGAGGACCTCTTTATTGATCTTTAAATGCTCAATTTCTCTTTACAATGGCTCTTGTTGTTACAAACAGGATTATGATATGTTGTACAAGACCACCTTGTGCAGATGCACACATGCCTCAACAATCTCCTCTCAAAACATGACTAAAACACCCCTCAAAACATGAGAAATGGGCCATAGACTCAAACTCCTCTTTACATTCCCTGCATACAAAGCACCCTCTCAAGCTCAATAAGCCTAGTTTATATAGTTTTTAGGCTCAGTTGGAGAAGCCCAACTTCCCACAAGTATCTTGCCTCTTTTTGGGCTCAAATCCCCCTCCAAAAGGCCAAAAAATATCCAAAAAATGCCCAAACTGGGCCAAAACTATAGTAAAATAGGCACTTTGTTACAAAAAATCAAAAGTAGCCCCTCTAGCCTAGGAACGCGCTCCTAATACACAGTTACATGGCTTAATATGGCCAAGAGCCAACCCCCTAGGGGATACACGCTGGCCCTTACCCGCAAGCTTCGGTCGTATGGTGTAATTAATGGAACCATAGCCCGAATGGTGCACTGAGTAGGCTGGCCTCTGGTCACCACCCCTGAGTCATATGGTGGAAGGTGGAGTGTTGGACCGTGGCCCTCGCCCTTTCTGAGCTGAGTCATAAAGTGGAATGGAGTGTAGCTTCATTTAAGCTCTGGTTTGTATGGAGTAATGTGATCGTGGGCTAGGGATAGGCTCCAGCACCCTTCAGCCTCTACCCATACTTTTTACACACTTTAAATATTATAAAGCGAGCTTGTTACAATAATTCATGTGGTGGCGGTTTGGTACCCGTCCTACCCAAAGCGCTCCCTATGCCAGAGATCTCTAGGTTGATTCCTCTAGCCTCCAATATTCCTTTTACATCTGTCAATGAATGATGGGGTGCCACGTGGCAACCCATGTCTAGGCCACGTGGCACCGTTTAACTTACTCTCGATTGTTCCACTTATCAAAACCCAATTGGACCAATTCTGACACCTACTCAATCAACATGCTATTGCTCTACCATGTGTTATGATTCCATGTCAGCATGTTGATGTCATGCTGACGTCAGTGTTGACTTTTTTGCCTTTTGACTGTTGACTTTTTGCGTGTTTGGGAAATCGATAAGAGTGTGATAAATCTCACATACGACGTCTGTTTGAGGAAGTAAATATATGGCTAGAATCAACGTGACGAGATGTACACAATGGAATTGGTTTCATCCTATTCCAAGAACTTACATTTTTGAGCATTTTCTGGGCCTAAGGATCCTCCTGGATCATTCCTCCCCACTTGGAAGCTTTTGGACCACACAAAGTCTGGTATCAATTGGTAAATAAGTGAGGATACCATGTCCTCATTTTTCTGGTCTCCATCCACTTGGCTGGACTTGGATTTGTGCGCTTCAATCCCACTCGAAGGTACTCCACATCGCCCCTGCGAGAAGTATGAACTCTTTTGTCCAAAATGGTGTCTTCCTACAACTCATTCATATACTCAAGAGAAAAATATTCTATGGTAGGAATATGAACATTCTCTCATTGATCCTCAATCATAGGAGGCTCATACAATCTCAAATTTTCCACATTTACAACTAAATAAATTTTCATATATGGAGGCGATTCTAACTAGAAAGCATTAGTACCAATCTTGTCTAAAATTTTGAAAGGACCATAACGAATTAGTTTTAGATTTTTACCTTCTCATTGCATCCTTTCCTTGTTGATGTATAACCAGACTTGATCTCCTTCCTTGAACTGATGATCAACTCGATGCATATCATGTATCACCTTGTACTTCGCTTGGATTTTCTCCAACTGTTCCTGTACCGCCTGATGAATCAATTAGATCTGTTCAATGAAATTTGTAGCCCTGTCCACATCATTGTGTCCTTCTGTTGCAATGTCTTTCCCAAAGACAAAATCCAAAGGAGATTTTGGCAAGTACCCCAAACATGTTTCAAATGGAGATCTCTAAGTAGAAGAATGCTTGACTCGATTATATGCATGCTTCACATAACACAAATGTTTATCCCAAAGCTTGAGATGCTTGTTGCAATATGCCCGAAATAGATGCACTACTTTTATTTTCACCACCTCTGTCTGCTCATCTTTCTGTGGATGAAATGTTGTGCTCTTCTTTATCCTGGTGTCCATAAGTTCCCACAATCTTGACCAAAATTTCTCCATGAGCCTGGAGTCTTGATCAGATACAATAGAAGTAGGTAACAAAAAATGAACCCATATATTTTCAAAGAACATTTGAGTTGTTTGTTCAGTTGTGACTTTCTTTTTACAAGGAATTAGAACACACATCTTGTTGAACCTATCCACAACTACATACAAGTAATCATGACCTTTTCTAGACATAGGAAATCCCCCCTTAAAATCCATAGATACACTTTCCCATAGTCTAGAAGGAATAGGAAGCGGAGTGTACAATCCTAGCTTTCTGTTACTTGGTTTTCTTATTGCACAGAAAATACATCCCTTTACATACTTAAACACATTTTCATGCATTCAAGGCCAATAACAAAATCATTGTAACTGAGCAATTGTTTTGTCTACACCAAAATGTCCTGCTATAAGAGAAGTATGTGCCTCGCTGATTACATGGACTCTTTCACTTTCTGGAATATATAATTTTCCCAAATGATACAAAAWWWTKTCTTTAATAYGATAATTCAATTCTTCTACTCTTTTACCATGACTTAAAGTTGTATAGACTTCCTTAAAATCTTTGTCCTCAACATATTTTTCAATGTAACTTTCATGAGTAATTGAATTGTGCTTAAGGATTGTAGAAATTGTACTAGGAGGTCTTGATAACATATCAACAACTTTATTATGAATGGCCTTTTTATATCTGATGACCAAATGAAATTGCTGCAAAAACCCCATCCATCTAAAATGCCTTGATTGTTGTAGCTTAGTTTGTGATTTTAGATATTGTCATGGTTGATGATCAGTCTGTATTATTGTTTCTTTTCCCTTTAAGTAATGTTTCCACTTTTTAACACTTTGTACTAGAGCATACAATTATTTATCATAGGTTGTATAGTTAATTACTGTTGTAGTTAAGGTCTTAGACATAGGCATCAGCACTGCCCCCATGACATAGTCACTTGCATCAGTTTCAATTTCAAAAGACCGTTGGAGATCTAGAAATGCCAGAATAGGAGTTGTACTAATCTTCACTTTCAAAGTATCGAAATCCTTTTGTTGGCTTCCTCCCCACTGCAATCCCCTCTTCACACTTGTCAATGCATGTAAAGGTGTTGCAATTAGAGAGAAGTTTGCAATAAAATTCCTCCAATACTGTGTTGCCCCCATGAAGCTTCTTACTTCAGTTACATTTGTATGCTTTGGAAAATTTACAATGAGCTCAACTTTAGAGGGATCAATCTTAAGCTCTCCACCCCCTACAATGTAACCCAAAAATACAAGAGATGTTTTTGCCAAATTCACATTTTGACAACTTTACAAAAAGTTTCTCGCTATGCAACACTAAAAGTATCTGAACATATTGGACATGTTCTTCCCTGGTCCTACTGAAAATAAGAATATCATGTAAGTAGACTATTACAAACTCATCAATGAATGGCCTGAATACATCGTTCATAACCCGCATAAAAGTAGCAGGTGCATTAATAAGCCCAAATGGCATCACTAACCATTCAAATAATCCTTGTTTTTTTTAAAATCAATTTTCCATATATCTTGTTCAACAAATCTGATTTGATGGTAACCACTTCTTAAGCCTAACTTAGTAAAATAAACCGCATGTTTCAATTGATCTAATAAATCATCAATGCGAGGAAAAGGGTAACAATTTTTTACCGTGATCTTGTTCAAGTCTCAGAAGTCCACGCACATGCACCATGTGTCATATTTCTTTGGCACCAGGATGATAGGTGACCCACATGGAGAATCACTTGGTCTGATGACCCCTTGTTCAACCAGCTCTTGTACCCGTTTCTTTATCTCTGCATTTTCCAAAACTGATAACTTGTACATTCCAATGTTAGGAAGAGGAACATCCTACTGCAACTGTATCTCATTTTCAACTTGTCTCTTTGGAGGTAATCCTTTCGGGACTTGAAATATCTCATCATAGTCAGAAACAATTCTAACTAAGTCATCTTTCAACTTTGTATCACAATCTGTATCACAATCTTTGAAAGTATTAATTCTAACAGTGTCTTTAGCTTTTACAACCATTAGTAAATATCTCTTACTGACATTTACAATTCTCTTCATTTGTCCTAAGTTGATTAGTGATAAATTCAATTTCTTCCAATGAGCCCTTACAACATACTCTTTTCCATCTTTAGTTAATTGATAATTATTTTCTTCACGATAAAATATTTCTTTTCTATCATATAGATATGGACTCCCAAGTACAATACCACATATATCTAGTGGAACCACATCTAACTCAACCTCATCTATAAATTGTGAATTGATTGCAAACTTTAGGACACATTGTCTATTCACTTGAAACTAATTATCATTATGAATCTATCCTAAAGGATATGGTTTCTTATGAGGTTTAGTGATTAATCCAAACTTTTTAACAATTGTCTTTGATATCAAATTTACTTGTGAGCCACTTTCAAATACAATATCAATTTTTGTATGTTTGGAAATTACTCTTATGTGAAAAAGTTGTGTTCGTTTGACCTCATCAACTTCATTATCAATTTTTAAAGACTGAACTGAAGAACTTGTACTAGCTTCAGAATTTTTACTTTTGATTCCCATGACTGTGACCTTGGTCTCATCTCCTAAATCGGACCCCAAATATGTTTGAGTTGTTGCAGTCGTTTTTGGCTTCCCTTTATTTCTGAACTTTGTCGGTTTCAATTCCGGGTGAAGGATCCAACAATGATCCTCACTATGGCATTCTTTCTTACAATGAATGCATGTATGTTTTTCCTTCTTCACTATATTAGTTTTCTTCCCTTTGAACTTCTCTTTACCCTTGCCTTTGAATTTTCCTTCAGTAGTTTTAAATGGTTTTACAAAAACAACATTTACATTCTTGCCTCTAGATTCAAGATGAGTCACTTGCACACATGCCTCATCTAAACTAGTTGGATTAAACATAAGAATGGTATGTCATAAATAACTATGCAAACTACCTATATACTTAATCAATGTCTCTTGAGTATCCAATGGTATTCCCAACAATAAAGCTCTTTTTCGAAACTCTTGTGTATAAATTTGAACAGTTTGTCCTTTTAACTATCTAAAGTTCTACCATGACATAATAGCTTTTTGCATGTAATCTAGAGGATAAAATTGTTTTCGTAAAGCATATGTAAAATCAAGCCATGAAGAGAGAGTCTTACCGAAATTTTTAAGATCTTGTTTTCTCCTGCTTTCCCACCACACAAGGGCGATTCCTCCCATCTTGAGACTAGCAAGCTGGATCATAGTCTCCTCATCTATGATTTTTTGTATCCTACAATACACTTCAATTTTTCTTATCCAATTATCTAACTTTTACGCATTTATTTCTCCATCATACAAAGGCAACTCAAACATAACATCAAGTTTTAACAAATTCATGTTAGACTTATGCTTATGTGTTTGTTTTTGTATGGTAGATGTTGTAGAATGAGAAATAGCATTTGAAGTAGAACTTGAAGAAGAAGGAGAAGATGGTGGTGAAGGTGGTGAAGGAGGAGGCTTTGAAGATTCTCCTTTCCCATCACTTTTTCCCTTCATGAAAGGTTCTCCTAAAATGCTTTCTTTCTCTCCAAGAAATAATCATATAGCACTTTGACCATTTCTGACATGGATAAAAATGCTTCTTCGAACTTCTTAGTTCGTGGAGAAGTTTCTCCTTCTAAATCCATTCTTTTCTTCCTCAAAACTTGTTCTATATCATAAATGAATTCATCCAATGATCCTTCTCCTCTCTGAGATTTGGATCTTGTGAGCATCCAATCCTACACTTGTTAAACCTTCCAAAACAACCAAAAGCTCTGATAACAAAATACTTGATCCAAAAATGGAAAGAATTAATAACAAATTGACATTAACAAGATGCTCATGAATGATTAAGGAGTTCATCCATCATAGACCATGCTACAAATAAGAGAATATAATAGAAATAATAAATAGAAATAGACAACAATAACTTGTTAACGGAGTTCACCAATGTGTGGCTACGTCTCTAGGCCTGCTTCTAAGTGGAGGACCTGTTTATTGATCTTAAAATGCTCAAGTTCTCTTTATAATGGCTCTTGTTGTTACAAACAGGCTTCTGATCTACTGTACAAGACCTCCTTGTGCATATGCACACATGCCTCAACAATCTCCTCTCAAAACATGACTAAAACACCCCTCAAAACATGAGAAATGGGCCATAAACTCAAACTCCTCTTTACATTCCCTACATACAAAGTACCCTCTCAAACTCAATAAGCCTGGTTTATATATTTTTTAGGCTTAGTTAGAGAAGCCCAACTTACCACAAATATTTGGCCTCTTTTTGGGCTCAAATCCCCCTCCAAAAGGCCAAAAAATCTCCAAAAACACCCAAACTGGGCCAAAACTATAGTAAAATAGGCACTTTGTTATAAAAAATTTAAAGTAGCCCCTCTAGCATGGGAGCACGCTCCTAATACACAGTCACATGGTTTAATATGGCCAAGCGCTAGCCTCCTAGGGGCTACACGCTGGCCCTTACCCCACAAGCTCTGGTCGTATGGTGTAATTAATGGAACCATAGCCCGAACGGTGCATCGAGCGGCCTGGCCTCTGGTCACTGCCCTCAAGTCATATGGTGGAAGGTGGAGTGTTGGACCATTGCCCCCATGCCCGTTGAGTTGAGTCATAAAGTGGAATGGAGTGTAGCATTAGGTAAGCTCTGGGTTGTGTGGAGTAATGTGATCGCGGGCTGAGGCTAGGCCCCAACTTCCTTCCACCTTTGCCCATACCTTTTACACACTTTAAATATTATAAAGTGGGCTTGTTACAATAAGTCACATGGTGGTGGGTTGGTACTCATCCTGTCCAAAGTGCTCCCTATGCCATATTTCTTGAGGTCGATTCCTCTAGCCTCTAACATTCCTTTTACATATGTCAATGAATGATGGGGTGACACGTGGCATTCCATGTCTAGGCCACGTGGCACCATTTAACTTGCTCTCGATTGTTCCACTTGTCAAAACCCGATTGGAACAAGTCTGACACCTGCCCAGTCAACATTTTATTGCTCTGCCATGTGTCATGATGCCACATCAACATGATGATGTCAACATGACATCATGCTGACATCAGCGTTGACTTTTTTACCTGTGGACTTTTTGTATGTTTTGGAAATCGATCAAAGTGTGATAAATCTCGCATAAAGTGTCTGTTTGAGGAAGTAAATATATGGTCGGAATCAACGTGACGAGCCAGACATAATGGAATTGGTTTCATCCGATTCCGAGAAATTTCATTGTTGAGCATTTTCTGGACCTGAGGATCCTCCTCGATTAATAGAAATTTTGGACCGTTCATTATAAGGTCGCAGATCTTATAGTAGAAGTTATGTTAGGGTTTTTTTCCCCATAAGGAAACCCTCTTTTATGAGGGAAATGTATTGCAGCTATGTATCATCGCGAATATTGTATTCTGAGATAGGAGACTGTGAGAGAAAGAAGAGGATGTTACAATGAGTTTGTTGAGGGTTGTATCCCTTTATTTGTTGGATAATAATAAAGGAAGGACCTGAAAATTTCTCTGGTGGACGTAGCCCACACTAGGTGAACCACATATATCTGTGTCTCTATTGCATTGTGTATCTTCTATGTTTTATTTCTGCATTTGTTTTATTTTATTTCCCTGCGATCATGTTTTTCTAACAACTTGTATCAGAGTGAAAGGTAACTCGTAGAAAAAGAGGGTTCCTGGTTCAAGTGGCAGCAATGGAGGAAGATGGAAAGTTTAGGGTTGAGAAATTTAACATCCAAAACTACTAGTTATGGAAGATGCAGATGGAAGATTATTTATATCAAAAGGATCTGTTCCTACCATTGTGTGGAATAGAAAAGAAGTCGACGACCATGAAGGATGAAGAATGGGAGATTCTTGATAGAAAGTATCTAGGAATGATATGGTTGAGCCTAGCAGCATCGATGGCTTTCAATATTTCAAAAGAAAAGACAACAATGGAGATGATGGATGCATTGGATAAATTGTATGAAAAACCATCGACGTCCAATAAGGTATTTCTAATGAAGAGATTATTTAATATGAATATGTTAGAAGGTGGGTCTGTTGCAGATCATTTAAATGAATTTAATAGGGTTACTAATCAACTAAGATCTGTAAAATTGGACTTTGATGATGAGTTCAGGTCTCTTCTAATCTTGTGCTCATTTCCAGAAAGATGGAACGACTTGGTCATGGTTGTAAGTAACTATGTCTCTGGTTCAAACACTTTAAAATTTGATGATGTTGTTCGTGTTATCCTTAGCGAGGAAATGTGACAAAAAAGAATAGGTGAGACATCGGGTAATGCGTTGAACATGGAGAACATGGGAAGACAAAGGGATAGAGGAAAGAGATCAGGAAACCATGGGAATTATAGGAAGGGAAGATCCAAATCCAGACTGAGAAAGATAGAGTGCTGGAATTGTGGAAAGAAAGGACATTTGAAGAAAGACTGCAAAGCTCCAAAGAAACAAAGAGATGGACATCAAGAGAAAAATTGGGAAGCAAATGTAACAGGTGATGTGTTACAGCATGCTTTGATTCTTTCTGTAGATAATATTTTTGAGTCTTGGGTAGTAGATTCAAAGGCTTGATTTCATGCCACACCCCATAGGAAACATTTTCTATATTATGTTCAAGGTGATTATCTACAGGTTCATTTGGGTGATGATGCACCATGCAAAATTGTTGGAATGGGAAAGGTAAAAAT